>CM076584.1:79648268-79931169 GCA_034641835.2 Pinus albicaulis | reverse complement strand
ATTTAGAAAACTTATTTATTTTTCTTGCTTTTAAAACCCATACGCTACTTTCCTGAACAGAACTCGCATATATACGCAGATAACCAGAAGGAAACTCGCATATGCACAGAGATATAAATAAGCAGTTAATTCTTAACTTAGATCAGTGCTTTATTCATTCATCAGAAGTTAAGAAGGCAGTAAACAGGTGCAGTAAGAACAAAATAAAGCATCACATATCATCAACACACATGAACACCAGGATTTAAGGTGGAAACCCAATTCGGGAGAAAACCACCGCTGCCTTCGTCTCAGTCTTCAATATTTATTATATAAAGAAAACATCTTACAATCATGTATTGGCGCAGACTCATACCAGCACGCAGGCACCCACTTGTAGAAGGCTACAACCTTCTCTCGATTACCAGCCTCTCCTGGAAGGGAGCTGCAACCCCCTGATATTTGCACCAGCCTCTACTGGCAGAAAGCTTCTACTTTCAGACTGAAGGCTTCAACCCTCAGATCCACTGCAGACCACGTTTCATCAATTTTCAAACTGGATCAAACAGCTTCAACACAATCTTCACTTGTCACCAAGCATCCTTTTCTCATTTCATCAAACAAAACAGTGATACCACTGTAACCAGAATATCAGAGACAGCCCAGACTCCAGAACAGATATGCAGAACCTCAATTATCTTCTGAGCAACCAGCAATTTAAATATCATACGCGCTTTTCTTTAAACAAACCCGCATATACACGCGCCCTTAATGAAGTGAACCCGCGTATACATTTGTGCAATTTATCAGAAAAACCCTAACAACCCATACGCGCTTTTGTCTGAATAGAACCGCGTATACACGCGCTTTTCACGAAACGAACCTGCGTATAGATCTATAAAATATAAATTTTGCAGATCAGACCGGATCTATGAACTTACCCAGATTTCTTCAACTTCTTCAACAGATTTGCGCCAGGTCTTCATCACTTCATTTTAGATCATCCAAGAGATTCACCATTTCAAGATCTAGAGATCTTGAACCTTCATTATATTCATAGATGCATCATAGATTCAGATCTATCAAATAAGAGCAGAGTTCAACCATGCAGATATACTTCAGAGTGAAGTATTCATTAAGGCCCAGACACCCACACAATTTGCACAATGAAAATCTTCTCCTTATATAGATTTAGCCTTTTTCAATACCATGAGACAAAACCACATTACTTCCGATGGTATTCCTGGACGGGATCAAATAGACAATCCAGTGCTCAATACAATGGGTCAATACCATGGTAGTAACCCCTGGTTTTATTAATTTAGAGCGCAATTGGGCATACGCGACTTGGCACGATCTTTTCCGCGTGCATACGCGACTTATCCTAAACAAACCCACGTATTCTTTGTTACATACCTTGTTTGACATTCTTCTTGCACATACTATAGATTCTTTCTTCTGCAACTTCTGTACTGATTGTAGATACATCAGATTTACATCATTAACAAGTTCATCAAGTACAACTTCATCAGATAGGTTTCCATCAAGGACAACACTCTGCATTATATTGCCAATCATCTCATTTCATCAACTAAGTTGCCATCAAGGACAACACATGCCAACAATCTCCCCCTTTGGACTTGATGGCAACCATGATGGTGTTTGATCAATCTCCCCCTATTCAAACACCATGTCATTCTCCCCCTTTGACATCAAGGGCAAAGGGTGGATCAAAACCATCACGAAGTGCATGAGCGCTATAGATCTGATGTGTACTGAAGTTGCCATGCTCCCCCTGAGTTCATGCTGAAACGTCAACCATAATTTTCAATAAAGTACATGACTCTAATACCAAGGACTCATACTTACATCAATGATCCAGCCAAGTGGATTTACATATGTGACACAAGCACCCAAACAAGTGGGTTTACACATTTTGACTCAACTACCCAACCAAGTGGGTTTACAAATTTGAACAAGTCCTTACATGACTGAATATTACAAATTTACATCATTGATCTCAACATGACCTTTACATCAAATTACAAATATGACCTTTTATAATCAAAACCAAAAAGGACTTCAAGAAAGTGATCATATTTCAGAATCACAATGCCCAATGCATAATACTCAGCAAGGCTAATGCTCCCCCTGAACCTATACATTAGTTTATTCCTTCATCTCCCCCTTAGCTTGTGCATCCTGAACACTTTCAACAGAAGATCATCAAGGCATCTTCACCCAATTTCATAGAATGAATAAAAAATAGAAGAGATAAAACATCACCAGAGAAAACATCACTGCAGTTGTGCTAAACAGTGCTGACCCCACATAAAAATTGTCAGCAATCAACCATACACGGCTTTCTGAGGATAAACTCGCGTATATACATGACTGTATTTAAGGAAACCTGCGTATCCACTGTAATCTTCTGAATTTAATCAGATCTAAACTTCTGAGCGGCAGAGAAAACACCCAGCTTCTTTCTGAGATATTCGAATGCTTCCCTAGGTAGAGCTTTGGTAAATATATCAACAACTTGTTCTTTGGAGGGAACATACTCCAACTTCACCTTTTGTTCAAGCACTTTTTCAAGTAAGAAGTGATACTTGATGGGAATGTGCTTGGTCTTCGAATGCATAACATGATTCTTTGAGATACTGATAGCACTTGTGTTATCACACATAATGAAGATAGGAGGTGTACATTTGATTTGAAAATATTGCAAGGTTTGCATCATCCAAAGGAGTTGAGTGCAATAAGATGCGGCAGCCACATATTCTGCTTCTGCTATAGATAAAGCAATAGAACTTTGTTTCTTGCTGAACCAAGATACTAACCGGGGCCCGATATAGAATGCACCACCACTAGTGCTTTTCTGATCATCAACATTTCCAGCCCAATCTACATTAGTGTAAGCATGAAGGGTAAGATCAGCATTCTTTGGATACCATAGTCCAAAGTCTTGAGTTCCTTGTAGATATTTGAATATTCTTTTAACAGCCTGAAGGTGAGACTCTTTTGGATTAGCTTGGAATCGCCCAACAATCCCAACTGCATGCATAATGTTTGGTCTAGTCCCAGTGAGATAGAGTAGACTTCCAATCATAGATCTGTATTTTGGTTGATTCACCGTGGGAGAATCATCATGAGAACTGAGATTACATCCGGTTATCATTGGTGTACTTACAGGTTTGCATTCTTCCATGCCATACTTCTTCAGAATTTTCTTAAGGTATTTTTCTTGTGATAATAATATACCATCTATCGTTTGATGTACTTGCAAGCCAAGGAAGAATGTTAGTTCCCCAAGTAAAGACATTTCAAATTCTTGCTGCATAACAGAAGCAAATTTCTGACTCATAGATTCTTCATTACTTCCAAAGATGATATCATCAACATATACAATCACAATCAATAATTTATCATTTTCAATTTTTGTGTATAAGTTGCTATTAGCAGACCCCTTTGTAAATCCTTGTTGATGAAGATATTTGTCAAGACGATAATACCATGCCCTTGGAGCTTGTTTGAGACCATATAGAGCCTTTTTAAGTCTACAAACAAGATTTATATCATTTCCCAAAATGAATCCTTCTGGTTGTTCTATATAAACCTCTTCTTCTAGATCACCATTGAGAAAAGCAGATTTAACATCCATTTGATAAACTTTGATTTGTTGAAAGCTTGAGAAGGAAAGAAACATTCTTATAGCTTCAAGTCTAGCTACAGGAGCAAAAGTTTCTTCAAAGTCTATACCTTCTTGTTGAGTGTACCCCTTGCAAACAAGTCTAGCTTTGTTTCTTACAACATCCCCATTTTCATTTAACTTGTTTTTGAATACCCATTTAGTTCCAATGACATTTTTATCATGTGGTCTTGGAACTAACTCCCAAGTGTGATTCTTTTCAATTTGATCAAGCTCTTCATTCATGGCTTGAATCCAACATTCATCTTTGCTAGCTTGATTGACATTGTGTGGTTCAACAGTGGATAGAAATGCCAAATAGCTAGAGGATCCCACAAGAGTCCTTCTTGTTTGTACACCTGATCCCTTGTCACCCAAAATTTGAGATTCTGGATGGTTCTTTTGAACATATCTGGATGGAGCTTTTTCAGATAAATCATCTCCAGATTCTTCATTGGGTTCACTGTCTGTATCATTTCTATTTGATGTAGAAGGATATACATCATCATCACCTTCATTTGTTGTTTGTTTTTCTACTTTTGGAGCTGCAGGAGACTCATCAATAACAACATCAATACATTCAACAATCTTTCGAAGTCTTCTATTGTAACATTTATATGCTTTAATTTGAGAGGAATAACCAAGAAGTATACCTTCATCTTCCCTTGGTTCAAACTTGCCAAGATTTTCATCATTATTTTTGATAAAACATTTGCTCCCAAAAACTTTAAAATGCTTCACAGTGGGAGGATTACCATACCAGAGTTCATATGGCATTTTGTCACTATTTACACGAACATGTGCCTTGTTGAGAATATTTACTGCTGTATGAGCTGCTTCTCCCCAAAATGTGTCAGGTGTTCCGGAATCATCAAGCATGGCTCTAGCCATTTGTTGAACTGTTCTATTCATTCTTTCTGCTACACCATTCTGTTGTGGAGTGCCTGCTACAGAAAACTGTCTTTTTATGCCATGTTGTTCACAAAATTCAAGAAATTCATTTGATGTATATTCACCTCCTTGATCAGATCTAAGACATTTGATTTTTAGATCTAATTCATTTTCAACCAGAGCTTTGAATATCTGAAATTTCTCAAATGCTTCATCTTTGTGTTTAAGCAACCCAATCCAACACATTCTAGAGAAATCATCAATAAATAAGATATAGTATTCTTCACCACGTGGTGAATTTTTCTTCATAGGTCCACATATATCTATATGAATAAGTTCAAGAGGCCCACTTGATGATCCTTCCTTGGCATTAAATTGCACTCTGGTCTGCTTACCGAATTGGCAAGATTTACATATGATATTTTCAGGAAGAGTAATATTAGGAAGACCACGAACAGCCTTAAGTCTGCTTGACTTGTTGATTTGAGAGAAGCTCAGATGCCCCAACCTTCTATGCCATAGCCAATTTTCTGAAGATTTTCTCAAGTAACATTGTTCTTTGCAGTTCTTCAATACATACAGGTTACTTGGAGTTCTGTTTCCTTTTATAATTGTTTTACCTCTATCAAGATCACGTACCACACATTCTTTTGAACTGAAGACAACTTCAGTTCCTTGGTCACACATTTGACTTACACTTAACAAGTTATGTTTTAATCCATCCACATACATGACATTATTGGCTTTCACTTTTTCTTTTAAGAAAACAGACCCTTTTCCTTTAATAACAACAGGTGTATCATTTCCAAAAGTAACATTCTTTTCTTTTTCTAGAGCACTATATGCAAGAAGTTTGTTCTTGTCACCTGTCATGTGTTTTGAGCATCCACTGTCATTGTACCATTGATTTTATTCACCTTCTGCAAATAAAGCTATGCCACAATTTTCAACCTGTAAATCCTTCTTTTTCCATACTTTGGTGCTTGAAGGAACATGTTCTTTTGGCTGGACTTTGCTCCTGCATTCAGATTCTTCATGGCCAAAGTTATTGCAATAAGCACATTCAACTTCCTTTTGAAGGGGAGAAAAGTTGTTATAGGTATTCTTCTTTGTTCCAATATCATCCCTTTTCTTTCTTGCTTCTCTTGTCATGATAGTTTTATATGCAACACATTGAACAGCTTTATGACCAAAATTGTGACATGAGAAACATTTTCCATTGAAGTAGAAATTTCTACGATCATGAAATCTTCTATTTGAATTTACCTGCTGGTTGGTGTTCCTTTGAGAAGTATTCGAGTTGAAGTTCCTTGACTTGAGCTGATCATGCTTTACCTGTGAGAAGTCTTTATCCCTTTGTTGAATGGCAGAATGTTGTAGACCAGTTGTAGCTGCTTTTAGATAGTTTGGTGCTGAAGCCTGAGAAGATTCTCCGATATATCCAAGACCTGTCTTTATAAGAGGAGAACGTTGTACCTTGATAATTTCATCCAAGGTTTCAGATCTTTTAGCAAATCTAAGGTTCAGAGTCTTTACTTTCTCAAGTTCTTTTCTTAGA
Source organism: Pinus albicaulis (assembly GCA_034641835.2). Lineage (NCBI taxonomy): Eukaryota > Viridiplantae > Streptophyta > Pinopsida > Pinales > Pinaceae > Pinus > Pinus albicaulis. The sequence continues at coordinate 79,925,053 of CM076584.1, read as the reverse complement.
CTTACCACTTCACATTCTAATTTTTCATTGTGCTTTTTCTCTTCTTCAATCTGATTTTTCAGAGTCTCTATGATTATTTTACTTTCTTCTAAGCATATTTTGAGTTGATTATTTTCATTAAGAAAATCATTGTCCTCTAGAGCATCCATAAAAGTATCCTTTTCTTCTTTAGATTCATTTTCAAAAGCCATAAGAAGTCTAAGATCTTGTTCACCTTCTTCCTCACTATCAGATAACCCATCACTATCTTCATGAGTATAGTAACTTTTTCTAGTGCTAGACCGGTTCTTATTTCTTCTTGCTACTTCCTTTCCTTTAGCAGGTGTTTCTTTGTAAGGACACTTGGAAGCATAGTGACCAACTCTTCCACAATTAAAGCATTTGAAAGGAAGCTTACCTCTAAATCGTCCTGTACCAAGTTGAAGTTTCATTACAAAGTTTGCCTCCTCTTCTTCTGAAACATATCCTGATCCTTCTGCTTCTTGTACTTCTTTACCTTTTGTAGAAGCTCTAAATACGACTTCTTTGAATTCAGATGGTCCTCCTCTTCTCATTTCATAAGCAGTTAGAATGCCATGAAGTTGCACCATAGTAAGGTTTTGAAGATCCTGTTTTTCTTCAAGAGCAGAAACTTTTGACTCAAATTTTGCCGTTAGTGATCTCAAGATTTTCTCAACCAAAGTAGATTCTGCTATTGTTTCTCCTAGATTTCTCATACGATTTACAATGTCATCAAGACGTAGAAAGAAACTAGCAATACTCTCATCACTATGCATTCTTAACTTTTCATATTCAATTCTGAGAGTTTGGAGTTTTGCACTTTTTACCTTTGCATCACCTTCATAACTTAGAATGATTTTGTCCCATATTTCCTTTGCTGTATTCAGCTGCATGACCTTGACAAATTCTGATTCAGTTAGACTCCCTAATAGAGCATTGATCGCCTTTGCATTTGTTTCATAATTCTTCTTTTCTGTTGCATCCGTTGGTACAGTGGTTGGATATTGATATCCTTGTTCAACAATGGCCCATATATCTGCTCCCATAGACTGAAGATAAGACCTCATCCTTATTTTCCAGAATATTAAATTACTTCCGTTGAAGAGTGGAGGCTTGATGGATGTTGTTCCCTCTTGACTACTCATCTTGCTTGAACTTCCTTCTAGCGGTTAAGCCTTTTCAGATGGACCTGCTCTGATACCAATTGTTGGAAAAATACTGAGAGGGGGGGGGGGGGTGAATCTATATTTAGAAAACTTATTTATTTTTCTTGCGTTTAAACCCATACGCTACTTTCCTGAAGAGGACTCGCGTATATACGCAGATAACCAGAAGGAAACTAGTGTATGCACAGAGATATAAATAAGCAGTTAATTCTTAACTTAGATCAGTGCTTTATTCATTCATCAGAAGTTAAGAAGGCAGTAAACAGGTGCAGTAAGAACAGAATAAAGCATCACATATCATCAACACACATGAACACCAGGATTTAAGGTGGAAACCCAATTCGGGAGAAAACCACCACTGTCGTCGTCTCAGTCTTCAATATTTATTATATAAAGAAAACATCTTACAATCATGTACTAGCGCAGACTCATACCAGCACACAGGCACCCACCTGTAGAAGGCTACAACCTTCTCTCGTTTACCAGCCTCTCCTGGAAGGGAGCTACAACCCCCTGATATTTGCACCAGCCTCTACTGGCAGAAAGCTTCTACTTTCAGACTGAAGGCTTCAACCCTCAGATCCACTGCATACCACGTTTCATCAATTTTCAAACTGGATCAAACAGCTTCACCACAATCCTTCACTTGTCAACAAGCATCCTTTTCTCATATCATCAAATAGAACAATGATACCTCTGTAACCAGAATATCAGAGACAGCCAGAATTCAGAACAGATATGCAGAACCTCAATTATCTTCTGAGCAACTAGCAATTAAAATATCATACGCGCTTTTCTTTAAACAGACTCGCGTATACACACGCCCTTAATGAAGTGAACCCGCGTATACGTTTGTGCAATTTGTCAGAAAAACCCTAACAACCCATACGTGCTTTTGTCTGAATAGAGCCGCGTATACATGCTCTTTTCATGAAACGAACCTACGTATAGATCTATAAAAGATAAATTTTGCAGATCAGACCAGATCTATGAACTTACCCAGATTTGTGCCAGGTCTTCATCACTTCAATTCAGATCATCCAAGAGATTCACCATTTCAAGATCTATAGATCTTGAACCTTCATTATGTTCATAGATGCATCATAGATTCAGATCTATCAATTTAGAGCAGAGTTCAACCATGCAGATATACTTCAGAGTGAAGTATTCATTAAAGCCCAGACACACACCCTTTGCACAATGAAATTCTTCTCCTGATATATATTTAGCCTTTTTCAATACCATGAGTCAAAACCACATTACTTCCAATGGTATTCCTAGACGGGATCAAATAGACAATCCAGCGCTCAATACAATGGATCAATACCATGGTAGTAACCCCTGGTTTTATAAATTTAGAGCGCAATTAGGCATATGCGACTTGGCACGATCTTTTCCGCGTGCATACGCGACTTCTCCTAAAAAAACCCGTGTATGCTTCGTTACATACCTTGTTTGACATTCTTCTTGCACATACTATAGATTCTTTCTTCTGCAACTTCTGTACTGATTGTAGATACATCAGATTTACATCATTAATAAGTGCATCAAGTACAACTTCATCAGATAGGTTTCCATCAAGGACAACACTCTGCATTATATTGCCAATCATCTCGTTTCATCAACTAAGTTGCCATCAAGGACAACACATGCCAACAACTAAACCCCCTGACCTACCTAATTTTTTTGTGTGGTCTCTCAGCTAATTTGCACAAGAAGCACCCAAAAATGGGAAAAATCTACTAGGATATTAACGGTGTAGGGATGAAGGCCACTCTTCTTCATCCACATATAAGTCATGTTGAGATCTCCCAACCAATGGAGCTATGTCCTATTCTCAAACAGAGTATGGCAATCAAGGGTCTAGATAGCACAAAGAGAGAATCTCTTAGTGTTTCTCATCCATGGGTTCAACAAGCTATCTTAGAAGGTAGCCATTCCAAGGTTGCATACCTAAAAGTAATTCCTTCACTCAGCCAAGAGTCCTTGGTGCTTCCCCTCTCTACTTTTGCACATAACACGAACAAATTCCTTAATAAACCCAATTGTTCCTTTGGATTAGGTTAAGGACTCAAATGTTAACTTGAGTCACAACTAGGTGGACTCAATCATGCACATGGATATTTCTTTACTACCCATGAGAGAATCCTCTCATCTCTTTGCATTGATCTTATGCTCTTCTCTCCTCTTTTCCATCCCCACATGTTATTTCCTTTGTCTCTTTCCTCTTCCTAGGGTTTCCTTCCTTGATGGGTTACGTGGGTAGTCAGAAGTCTCCATAAATGAGTGCACATAGCCCTACCTCTGAGAAGTTTGGTATCAATGTTCCAATCCTCTCATAAATGTTGAAGTTATTACTACTAGTTCCATTGGATATTTTCTTGGGTGTCACTATCCATGAAAAATAATTCAGAAACTTTTCCCCTTGATGGCCCTTCTAGAGAGGGAGGCTACCATCCCTGTTGCAATTGGAAGATATGAATAATACATGGGGCTAGTCATGCAAAGAAAAGATTCTACACCTTAAAAACTTACTCATTTCTTAAACACACTAAGAAAATATGGGTGAAGAGAATTTGGAAAGGGAAAGGAAATGAAGATACCATAGATTACCTTTCCTACCTGAATGTGCTGTGAATAATGGAAAATTTTGATAGAATTGTTGTAGGCTTAAGTACAACTTGTTGGATGCATGTTGGCTAGGTGCACCTTGGATGTATGTTCTCTCGGTGCACGGCCACTGTGGCTCTTTATGAGTCTCACCAAAAGTGCTCCTTTGGTTCCTGCTCATTAAATAATCATACTTGTCTCGTGATAAAGTTGAATTAAGAATTAAATGAATAAAATAAAGTGAGGAGGCAGCCTTTCCTGCCATCATCCAGTTAACGATCATTGAATGCCAAGAACGTGGGTACTGGACTTCTTTTCTGCAGATCAGTTACAAACCAAGCAACAGATCTTGTTACCAACCCATCATATATGGTATTTTATTATTGCTATACCCAATGTTTCCAACCAAGATTCTTCAACCAAACGAAAGCCTGCCACAAAGTTCGCCGCTCTATACCATCAATAAAAATAGCAGTCAATCACGACTAAGGATTCTACAAAACCCTTTAATTGAGGGTTCAATTGGATACTCATATATAAACCATTTTTATATCAAAATATCATTGTTGATGTAGATGTCAATGGTCATTTATAATCATATAAATAAGATAAAATATTCATTTACTCAGATGGAAGTGTAATATAATATTCATTTCAGAATAAGAAAAGCCTTTCTGCAAAGAGCATCAACATTTCAAATAAAACTAGCATTTTCCCCTAAGGGTTCAAAGGTACACTGAAGGAGCGGACTTTGTGTTAACTACTATGCAGATCAAAGGGCGCAGTCTCCATTGATTTCACATCAATGGTGATTCACGGGAACAAACAAGCCCACTGTTTAAACCAAAAGATGCCCCGCAATTGACCTCGCCAATTTACAAGGTATGCAGTTACATGATAATATTTTATTTGAATAAGGATACGGACGTTTGGCTATGTTTTCCAACAGAAAAATATTGCATTCAAAGCTTGTAAACAAGACAAAAGAAAGTTTTCATATAACAACTCCGATTAAAGAAAGAAGGTTGGTTTTTGAAAGTTACCGACCTTATAGCATATTAGTCTAAACTGGAAGATTTGAATTTCTTCAGCTCTTAGAAACTTCATATTAACTTCAGGACAAGGCTCAGGGCAGAGATAACTGGCGTACATTCAAAGTAGATAGTTTTTTTAGCATATTGTTCTATATTTCGTCACCCATTTGCAATGTTGTATTATCTAAATCTTCACAAAAAATAAAATGTAGCTGTCATGAAAACAAAAGTGCTCACAACTTTGACTGAAATTTTTGAGATATTTTGCAATCACGTTTTGGAAAGTATCGAGGTATATTGCTCAATGAAGGAAAGATGTAACCAGAGAATACTCTGACTCATTTTTGGCTAATACAACGGATTTAGCTATTGACCCCTGCCTAATATGTATATTTCTATCACAGGAAATAAATAAAAAATCCTGTTGGAAAGAAAAAACAAAAAGTTCTTACAAGTTACAACTTTCCAGGTAAGCCAAAACTGACGCAGAAAAACCCTCAAAGAAATGGAGTAGAGTCAATAAAGCCAAATGAAGTAGAAAACATCCGACTCTTCCCATGATTGCTTTCATGTCCATTAATTGCACAAAGAATTAAACCTGCGCATTTTAGTTATCACTCTCTTTTCCTGTGTCTTAATAGCCTTACTTTTTCTTCAAGTGAATTCCAAACAAAGAAAGAGAATTCTTCACTATTAACAGAAACTACCGATAGCAAAGCTGACAACGTTCATTGAAAGCAATAAGAATTCAAATCATTTTGAGTTCAATCCATACTACTTACATTCTAGAGCAAAGATTCAAGGTCTTCAGAAATGGAAAGTTTGCATGGTTGGGGAATGCTGATCTATAAACCCCCTTATCTACCATTGTAAAATTCAACAGAGGGGTAAAGCTAGAAACCAGTCCTTGTTGTTGGCACATCAAAGTCGCCTCATTCATTTCCCAAGCTCTACCTGCAGCTACTCCATCACTTGGATTTAACTGCAATTTCATCATGTAGCAAAGATGAACTCTTCACACAATTGCAGGGCATGGATAACGTAATTTCTAGCTATCCTTCCGCCTCATATCCCTTAACTTCCCAGAAGCGATATTTTCGTTTACCTGCTAGCATTGTATACAAACCACCATAACCCATTTCCCAATAATGAATAACTGAGATTTTGGAAATGGGCATTAAGAATACTTAGAAATAAACTTACCATTTCGTTGTTTTGACAATATTGTATAAAAACCCACCATAGCCCACTTCCCAACAATGATAGAGATTTTGAAAATACTGATAATAGACACATAATACTTCAAAAGTATTCATACCATTTTGTTGTTTTTCACAGTACTGCATAAAAACCCACCTTAACCCACTTCCCCAACAATGAAGCACAAAGATTTTGAAAATGGTCAGTAAGATTACTTTGAATTAAGCATACCTTTTGTTGTTTTGGACAGCACTGTATACAAACCCACAATAACTCACTTTCCCAGTAATGAAGCAAAGAGATTTTGAAAATGGCCAGTGGAATACTCGTTATTAAACCTACAATTTTGTTGTTTTGGACAAGTTGCAAACAAAGCCACCATAACTGGCTTCCCTGAAAAAGAAGCATCGAGATTTTGAAAATGTATGGTAACAATACCTGGAATTAAACATATATTTTTGCTATTTTGGAGACCACTGCACAGCATACAAAACCCACCATAACCAAATTCCCCAAAGAAACAAAGACGTTTTCAAAATCGGCAAAGAGAGTACTCAGAAATGATTACACCACTTTGTTTGTTTGGACAACATTGCATACAATCCAACCATAACCCAATCCCTAGAAATTAGTCACAGAGATTTTGAAAATAGACAGTAAGAATACTGAGAAATAGCCCTACCATTTTGTTATTTTGGAAGGCATTGCATAGTGCATACAAATTCAACATAACCCCACTTCCCCACCCCCGGACACAGATAGATTTTGAACATGGGCTGGAAGAATGCTTAAAAACATTGGCAAAGAGAGTATTAAAAATTGATTATACCACTTTGTTTGTTTGGACAACATCGCAGACAAACCCACTTTGTTTGTTAAAAGTATCTGAACTCTATCTGCACTTAAATTTATCAGCAAACCGTAACGAATTTACCCATTTCTCATCAATTATTTTGACATTGTGGGATATGCTCAAGTGTGGTGGTAAAAGGGATCTCTAGACATACCCATTTCAATAAGCATTGCGGCGGTGGAATTATCTGATAACTTTTTCACCAAAAGAAAATACTGACACATAAGTACATTGAAGAGTGAAAGTGATCGAAAGGGATGAACAACTTACTTGCTGTGGGTTGCAAATTCGCTAATCTTGCGGGTTTCAGAGAAAATGATAGCAACGACTTCAACATCTCATAGAACAGAAAGCTCGAATGCATTTATGAGCAATTGGTTCTTCCGTTTGGAGAAATTAGTGTTGCGGTTTCTCATGTTTTGAAATCGTTTCATCTCCACCTTCTCCATTGCCATTTCCACTACTTTCTGCACCAAACATCATTTCCATATTTTTATGGTAACTCCACGGCTACAACTGTGCTATGATTTTTAAGATGCCAGTGGATTTGTTGATTGCATGTAAGCCACTCCACTGAAACCTCGAGTGCATACAAATTCAACATAACCTCACTTCCCCTGATGCATAGAAATTTTGAACATGGGAAAATGGACCGCGCATTCGTGTCCTCGATGTTCCCAGGAGACTTCCAGTTTACACCTTGAATTGAGTGATGACACTGTTCAGATTTTCAATTGAGTGATTGGGAGTAATGGCTCTGCACGACACTGTTCAGGTTCTATCAGTTACGATGAATCTAAACATTATCACAAACAAAAACTCCACAATATAGCACCTTCAGTGTAATTATTCATTTCAAATGAAGTGAACTCTCAAGTAAACTATTTATTTTTCCATCGATGAATTTAATTAATTGAACCTAATTTTTAGTTTATGAATATAAAATCATCGGTAAATTGTAAGTACTTTTTGCATAATGATTATTGATTAACTTTGGGTGTCTAGCTTAAATTCTCACAAGACTTGACGGTGGGGATTGAATCGTTCCTCCAATTAAAAAAAATTGAACTCCTTTTATGTAATTCTGAAATAGTGTAAATATTACAACACATCATATATATTTATTTTCAATTCCTCTTTCACCATTGATTTACCATTCTCAATTAAATAATCTATATTTAATTATTAATTTTAAAAGGAGTAATTTCTAAGAAATTTATTTGATGTCTTTATTGTCATCTCTCTCGTCATGATGAAATGAGTTGTGTACTACTTAAAAAAGTAAAAAAGTATAGTTACAGATGCATTATTTTAATTGGGAATTTGAAAGTGAGTAAGGTGAAGTGAGAATAAGATAACAAATAATGGATGAAAATGTAATTTTTTTTAAAAATTCATTGAATTAATTATCAAGTTTTTATGTATTGAATTATGGCTATTTCACTTACTTATATTTCTGTAGTTATCATTTATTGAGATTTTCAATAGACTCTTTAGTCTGTATCTTTAGTGTAACTTCTTTTAAAATAGTGGAAATAAAATTCCATTGAATTTTTTTCATTCACTGCATATTCCACAATCCTACCTCAATCTCTTAACAAAGATCTATTACACATGTCACTAAGCCCGTGACATCCTTTTGTCATCAACCATTTTGTTACACTCAATAATAATAGTTCCATGTTGTATAACCTTTATGTTGTAATCCATGTTATGGAACCTATTTTTTGTGATTCACCTCTAACCCATTACTTTGGAAATTATGTCTCTGATAGGTTCATATTTGTGGTGTTCTCTTGTCCTCCAGGCCTAGTGTTTGAACCACAACTTTGATACCATTATATAACATACTTAACTCCTTAACCCTTATTAAGTTTATGGGGTATCTAGACCTCACCTCCCTAGTCACCTTAAGGAAGCGGGGCATCAAAATTCCTCTTCTTTTAACCACCTTAAAAATCAATTCTAATACTACCGATGTCTTATACTCTTCAAGATATTTCCAACAAAATAAAATTTACCTAGAACCAAGCTCTTCTTAATAATTTATGCCTATTTGAAGAATATACCCCAAAAGGGCCACGTCATCAATCTATACCACCAAGAGTCCTTACCTCACTAGCCCACATCTACCAACTTAGCTTGCTAGTAGGAATATCAATCATCGAGCCCTTAGCCAAGGATTTCATTTGTTAAACTAACTTCTCTCTTTCTCAAAAAAGCTAAAAAATGGGAAATTAACTGATGGAATTACCTTCCCATATTCTCTCTTATTTTTCTATTGGGTCATCAAAACCCCAGACCCCTAAAAATCTTAAGAATGCATCACCATGGAATTTTGCCAACCTAATAATATATTATCATTTGATGGATACAATATTTTTTCTCCTTCCCCTTTCATTTACCAAGATATTAAGTCCCCGGGCCCCTAAGATACTTATTGCACACTCTTTTGTCTAATGTCTTATGCTCGACACCCTAATGAGATGCCACCCAATAGGCCAATAAATATGCCATTGGGCCACCAAGAAGGAGTTAAATGGATCACTAATATTGATCCATTAATATCTCAACATTCAATAATTCATGCCACTTATATCGCTAACTTTCACTTGGCCTCCATCAGAACATCATTGCCCACTCTGAAACACATGATCTTCCTACCACATCATCTTGCCACATGACATGCCATGTTAGAACGACGTCAAAATGCCACATCATTATGGACATACTTCATTTCATGTCATCATGAGACATCACATGCCATGTGGACAAGCCATCTCAACTTCACGTTAGTTCCCTATTTACACAATGTCCATATGACATCATCTCCAAGTTAACTCCACATCAGTGTCCTTATTGAGCCCAATACTATTGAGAGAATAGTATAATAGCGTAGTTTCTCAAACAACCCATACCTAAATTCCAATAGGCCGATATGGAAATAAGCTAATATCACAATTTTTGAATGTATATTTCCACAGTTGTCAGTCATGGTGTAGAAGTGATTTCTAGAGAAAACTGTATGATAAAGAGGTGAAACATTCGACGTTTTGGGTGAACACTTCACCCATCATCAGGGACAAGAAGAAATAAACATAGGTGAAGAGTAGGAGATCTAACCAATAAATAAATAAGGAGGATGCTGAGAAAGAGACGTTAGAAAAAATAATATAATAAATGGAAAAGGATAATTTAAATTAAAAGAAATTTTTTTTGTTGGTCGATATAGCAAGTCAAGTAACTAGTCCATTTGTTGATATGAATGATAAGCAAAACTCATCCTTACTTTACTATTAGGAATAATCATCCAATATTATATTCTTTTGGTACCATATTAGGGTTATTACATTACAGAAGCATCACCAATAGCAGGGGCAAAGGAAACTAGGCATTAGTACGTTTTAGAACCATTCGATCCAGTTCTTATGATATACCGACTTGTTGATGGTTGTTTATGGGAGATTATATAGCACATAGGTGGTTGTGGGAGAGATGATCAAGTGAAGATAACTTACCCTAATATTCCTTCCCATCTCGACTTCCAGATTAATATGCTAGGTCAAAGGAATAACATAAAACAAATGTTGGAATTAAGAATAATAATTATAAATCTTAATTTAAAATTATTATTATATTCAAATTTAATATTATTATTATATTCATATTTAATATGATATTCAAATTTAAGATTATTATTATTATATTATATAAAAGGGTCAAAGGAATAACAAACAATATATATTAGAATTAAGAAGAATAATTATATATCTTAATCCAATAATATTATTATATTTATATTTAATATTATTATTATATTCAAAATTTGTTTTATTATTATATTCATAGCTTAATTCACTCTATGTTTATTATTTCTTCTTCCTCATGATTGGTGAAGTGTTCACCCAAAAATTCAAATGTTTATCACATATTTATCACACAGTTTTCTCCAGAAATTGCTTCTACACCATGATACCCCAAATCTCGATATCCCAAAATGTTTGAGGTAGGCCGCCTGATATACATCACTTGAATAACCCAAACCCTATGTATCCTTTAATCGACAATTTTTTTGAGTTTTGTTACTACTAGGAATTCACATGGGTTTTTTAGGTTAAGATGCTTAATAGTTCAAACTCTAATAGGTTGAAGGCCAATATACCATCCTTCAATGGACTAAGGTTAATATGTCATTTCTCAATAAGTACCTTTCTCAATAGTTTCTGATTATTGTTGTTGTAGTATAACAAAAAGAATTTTTTTGTCAACTAACATCCATCATCAATACCTATCATTATCAAGAGTTTCTCATGTGTGACTAATGTCCCATGTCCAAAAAATTTGAATCCACAATGTCTCAACACTACTATCCCTAGTCACTTGAAAATAGATTTATATCACCTCGATAGCCAAATGGAAAATGTGTTTCAATTGGCTGACTATAATATCTTCGTTAAAATATGGTCATCATTGAAACTTGATTTTATTAGGGAATAGTATGACTTGTAGATGGAGGCACTCCTTGACACCAATAGCTTCATACTATCATAATATAACTCCCTGGGACTTAATACCGATTCTGGCTGACTCTTGGTCATAATATCCTTTTCAACCCACATAACTAGGGGCTAAGGTTGGGAATCGCAACCCCAAATTTCCAAATGGATTGAAAGATGAAAGGTAATTATTCCCTAAACTTCTCTAAGGAAAAGTATGTTATTAGTGGGGATTTTATCTATATATGGATGGAAGGAAGGAAAATAACACGAAGGCATTGATTGTTTGATGGATAAGTCGTTCTTGTAGACAAGACAAACCTCCCAAGTGTCCTACAGACAGCTAGCAACAAACGGAGAAATAAAAACTATTTTCTCTAGATATTGTTTGACATGGAATTAATTGTAACAGGGTTTTAGAAACCTACTTGTAGCCCAGCGTTGATCTTCTTTCCAGTGGCTTGAAGAAAGTCGTCGTCAAGGATCTGCAATCACAGACACAAGAAAATATCAAAAGCACCTATATAATAAATCAATTCATAAATCAAACATCTATCAAGATGATCAAGGAATTCAAGAAATGAGATAATTAATTAAATAACCCATTGAGAAAACAATATTCATTCATATTAACTTAAATAAAGAAGAGCCTTACAACCATGTTTGCCTTGATGTCATACAGGCCTTCCTGGGGTCCGGAACAGGTGTTTCCTTTACTGTGAAAAGCCTTGCACTCTCTCAGCTAAAAGCACATGGGTGTGTAATCATTCCCATATAATGATTGGCTATGAGAATATGAGTCTCTACATCATTTCTCCTCAAAAATTATCCAAGTCTAACTCACTAACTCTAATTCTCAAAGTCTCCATCCCTTGAAACTGAACCAAAGCTTCAATTTATAGGAAAAGGAAAGTGGTTACAGCTCCAAAATGGAAGGGATAGAGTCCTCTTTTCAAGGGATTGAGCTCCATAAACCAAGGGGTAGGCTCCCATAATGGAGGAATGAACATACATGATAGGAGCGAACCTTCAACTGGATAATTGCTTCTAGAAGCTTCCAGATTTGACTGTTGGGCTTCTAAATGTTACTTTCTACCTTTGTTTTACCTTTTACAGGGGTCCTCACCTTTAGTGAATAAAAAGTGTGTTTAGCTCTGCATGATTTAGAGAAAAAAAGTGCGGCACCATAGGCAATGTTAAGAGAAAGTGTGGTACAAGTGTTTTTAAGACTTTTATGAGCTTTTCTCTCAATTTCAAGGCTTGATTTTAGGAACTTTGATGTCGTAGACTTATAAGGGAGTAATATATGAGTAATGATGAACCCATATAGACACTAAAACGTCATGATGACAAATTTCAGTGTAACATTGATACATGCAAAATACTTCTAAAAATGTAAAGGTACTTTCTATATTTGAAGGTAACCATACTCTTTATCTCACTACCATATTCCATGTATTTCCTTTAGTTTCTTTAACATACTTCCACTAGCTTTAGAATTCTTTAGTGAAATTTTTAATACCTTCCATCAGATGATCTGAGAAGACTCTTTCCCTTAAGTTTCCATGTCTAATGTAAATTCTTCTATTCTTTTCACGAGGCCCATATCATCCACAAGACCTTTTTATCACTTAAGTAATCCTAAAGCTTCTCTAACATTATCCATAATCTGACTAAAAGTCTGCCAGTCCCATGCTTAAGGTGAAATATGTATTTCCTATATAAACGTAAAATACACACAAAAGAGAACATTAAACATTAATTAACAGACATATGAATATTATTTATTCGATCCAAACTATTAAATTTCTACAACTGATGAAGGGTGAGCCATGTTCCACCCCACCATAGGCTCAAATTCACTACCATATTTATTATAGATGTCCACCCCCAAGGAAAACCATGAAGCTATGATGGAAATTCCCACTCAACATTATAGGGATGACTCATGAATACCATTCTCCTTGATCAATTCAAACTCATTCTAGGTGTTTTAGAGTTCCACTAAACCTAAAGTATACCCAATTTTTATGGGTGGTTTCTCAATTACTCTACACACTAAGCACCCAAAAATGGACAAATATATATTAGGATATTATTGGTGTAGGGACTAAGGCCACTGTTTTTCATCCATATAGAATTCATATTGAGATCTCCCAACCTATTGGGATATGTCTTTTTCTCATGCAAAGTATGGAAACCTAGGGCCTACATTGCACAAGGTGATCCTCTCTTAGTGATTCTCTTCTTTGTGTCTCATGCATGGGTTCAATAAGTTATCTTAGAATCTAGCCATCACAAGGCTACATAGATATTAGTAAGTCATTCACTCAGCCAAGATTCCTTGGTGCTTCCCCTTTCTACTTTTGCACATAACACAAGCAAATTATTCAAAAAACAAGTTGTCCATTTTTCTTTGGTTAAGGACTCAAATGATGACCTGTCTCACAACTAGGTGGACTCAATCATGCACATGTATTTTTATTTACTTCCCATGAGAGAATCATGTCATATATTTTCATTGACCTTATTCTCTTCACTCCTCTTTTCCATCCCCACAAGTTATTTCCCTTGTATTTTTCCTCTTCCTATGGTTTCCTTCCTTGATGGGTTACATCGGTAGTTAAAAGTATCCATAATGGAAAGTACATAGCCCATACCTCTGAGAAGTTTAGCACCAGTGATCCACTCTCATAAATGTTGGAAGTTATTACTACCCATCACATTGGATATTTTCTTGGGTTCTACTACCCCCGAAAAAAATTAGGTTCTTTTCCCCTCGATGACCCCTCTGGACAGGGAGGCTACCATCCCTTCGTTCCAATTGGAAGATATGAATCGGGCATGGAAATAGTCATGCAAAAAACATAACACATACCCAACGTATGTGTCATTTGTACTGAATAATCTAAAACTAGCACATTTGAATGTCTAAATACTTTTGTAAAGAATTTTAACTTAAATTTTGTAAAAAACAATAGATTTTCTCTTACACATGAGCATTAACCCCTCCATTTTAGTATCTTCTCCTCATATAGATCATAAGTAATTAGTAATGTTGTGCCATGTATCAACCTACCTATTGGTAGTTGGTCTTTAAGAGGTGTTTATTATGGAGGAAATGTTCCAAGAGGAGGAGGTACTCCCCCTCCTCCCTTTGGAGGGAATACAACTTGGCCCTTATAATTTTTTTACAGGACTTAGTTAAGTCCCAGACTTGTGATGATTAAATAAAGCCTATTAATCATGATTAAATTTTTGAAAATATTTCTACTAAGTTCTTTTAGACCTTCCCGTGTTTAAAGAAAAACTTAAAAAATACCTATGAATCACACTAGAGCCTATCACATGTTGTACTTCTTGAATAGTGTCATGAAAGATAATGTGAGACTTACAAATTTCTAGAGTAATATTATGGGTGTAGTGTCCACATTGTACATTAATTTTCAAGGTGGTTCATATTCTACCTTTATAGCTCTAGCCTTTAGTAGTCATTAGCTAGCACAAATGAACACAATAGTGGGTTGGTTGGTGGAACAAGTTGTCTCAGGTGCCCTTGCATAACTGTAATACACATCATGTACGTGGTGAGAACCCTTGCAAAAATACTAGGATGATTTGACAAATTTCTCATTGGTTAGACACAATAAGAGAATATTGGTGAAGAATTTGGAAAAGTAAGGGAAATGAGGATACCATGGATTACCTTGTCTACAGGAATGTGCTATGAATAATGGAAAAAGTGGAAAACAGGAAACTTAATAGATTTATAGAAGGCTTAAGTACATATTTTTGGATGCATGTTGGATAGGTGAACCTTGTTGGATGTATGTTGGCTCAGTGCATGACCATTGGGTGAACTTTATGAGGCTCACCAAGAAGGTGCACTTAAGCATACATTTTTTGGAAGTCCACTAGGCACACTTGCTAGAAACACTTGGGTACATATTTCTAGAAAATTATTGTATGTTGGGTGTAACATTGGACATTGGATGAAAATTGGTGAATGAGTAACCAAAGGTAGTGGAAATCAGACAAATGAAACTTGAACCCACTTTGTACTTAGAGGGGATTGCACAATGTCTAAGAAGAAGCTAATTGCAAGCCAAGATTACTATTAAAGGATGAGATATTTGCGCTATTTTTTTCATTCATTCAAGGAAATTCAATCTCAGTCATTCAAAAAAGGGTGGACAAGGAGTTATAATGGGAAAATTCTAGGTTTTGGCACCATTCAAAAATTTGATGTTAACTAAGTTTGAGGAAATATGCAAATGGAACCTAGATGAATTGAAAAATTGTCTAAGGTATGGAAAAGATAGACTGAGTAGGTAGAGCATGTTTCCTTATATTTATTATACATATGTAATAGAGTTGTTGGCTAGATATTGAACTCTATTATTCTATATTTTTCATCATTATTTACTCTCATAAATTTAAGGCACTTTCCTTGGTTGCTGTTATAGGACATTTTGTCACATCAACCTAAAATACCTACAAACCGAATTAATCAATGATCTAGGTAAATTTTTGATACCCTTAACCAAGACCTTTTACTTCAGCTGATGTGTTAGAATTTCATTTAATTAAAGCTTTAATGAACATGAGTGAATATCTGCAAGCTGCAATGAGGAGGAACATAACAATAATGAGAAACATAAGAAATTGATAACGGATTTTGTCTAGGAGGGACTACATCTCTGGGTCTTGGTGTCAAAGTGGTGTAGGATGTTGCATTAAGTGTTGTAAGGAGTGAAGATGTACATGGATGGTGTTTTAAATATCATACAAGTAAAATTCCCTCACACAGGAGTGGCTAGAACTCTCTACGAGATGTTCCGATGCGGAACTCTCATTCACAAAAAGGACTCCTATCAGTATGAAAATAACTCACACATAAATTCTATGAGTATCCCAATAACATGGCAAACAAAGGGATCTCAAACAACATACATGTGACAATAAGTATCCCGCCAAGATGGTAGGAAAGGGATCTTAAACATAATACAAATCCATGATATAAAACACATATCACCTCAAGAAAAACGAGATCCCACATCAAATATCAACAGGGATTTGTACAACACACTGCACCTCAAAGACAAAGAAGTTCATGAAATCAAATCATCATATACCTCACACTGAAGATGACTAAATAAGGAGCTACTCTGCTACTATATCTGAAATCACCATCACAATCATGGCGTCGAAAGGTGTGAAATCGACTGCTTACTTACTGAATCCTAACACCTGCATCTCCACTTTGAAAATTGGCCGAGAATATAAAGCTCAGATGAAAAATCTGAATATGCCATCAGATTCGTGACATCGAATAATGCAAAATCGACTGACAAATTTTTTATTTCTAACAAAGAGAAAATCTGGGGCAAAAAGGAATATTTTAGATTCCCCCTAGATTCCTCAAAGATGTTGCTCCATGGGTGGACTGGAAATCTACAACTCAAAAGGTGAATCCGATCTCGCCATTGTGTTCCATGTGAAAAAATGTGAAAAAGGACTGTAAACTTGACTACATTCCAACATGGAGAAAAATGACCTCCCTGGGAAAATTTCAAGGATCATGGTTCCGCTCCCTATTTCTAGGCCTGCTCATGGTTCCACCTGTCCTACAATAAAAAATAATAAGTCTCGATCTATATGCATGCTCCGCTCCTCCATGGCCTGGGTGCACTTCTGAATAATGATTTTATATTAAAAATTCTGGGGGGATTAATCAACGAATTTGTTGGGCACAATTGGTTAAAAAAGGTAGTTTGTTGGAGCAGTTTGGGTGTTCAAACCCCACCCCCTCCATAAAAATTTGGAGTTTTTTTTGATAAACCACGCATTTATTTTTTGATCCCGCCGTTGTAACTTTATTACCAAGTGGGGGGGGGGGGGGGGGGGGTGAGGCCCGCATTGGGCAACCCGCCCCAATCTTCCGCTAGTTCCATATTTAAATGGAGGAATGATTGTTATGATGGGACTGCCGCATGGAGGTGGGCCATCCCACAAAACTTGCGTGGGCTCAATACCTACCATTTCATCATTTTATGTTTACGTAAATGGAGTGGTGGTTGGGGTGGCGGGGTTGGTTTTCGACCACCCCACCACATGTTACGTATGGTGACCACGTGGTGTGGGTCTGGTGGGGTTATGGCCACCGACCCCTTTACTTAAATTTTTTTTTGTTATGCAGTCTTATGGAGGAGATAAGGGCGGGGGGGTGCGGCCGCGCATTTAATATTTTTTTTTTTATTAAAACAAAATGACCATTTTAAATTTGAAAATAGGTAAAAGAGACAAATTAACGGGGCCGTTCCCCGGAAGAATCGGCACAGGCACGAGGAATCCGGTGGCCGAGAAGGTGGCGTTGTGCCCTTTCTTGGGCTGCCTGATCTCGCAACCCGAGAACTTTGGCTGCTCTAACAGCATACGAGCTTAGTTTGATGAAACATTCACACCATTACGATTAGGATGACGGGGGATATTTCTTGAATTTGTTTGGTATCATTCCAAACACATACAGATTTTGAGCACACTGACACACTCTTTGTCTTGTGTGTGTCTGCAGAGCCACTTGGATCAATCCTCTCCTTGGAGCATCTTTGGTCCTCCAAAAGCATCACAAGTACTATTGTGTACTATGTCTGCACAAAAAGTGTCCTAAAATTTCACCCTTCCATTCTCCTTTACCTTTTTCTTCAAAACTCGCGATGAGCAGGCACACGCATACACATAGGTGGTCTAGTACAATCCCTTGCATACATTTGCTCAAATTGACCAAGCGTGATCCAAAAAATTTCCATGCTTTGCAGTTTCTTGTATAGTGGTGGGATTACATAAACCAGGGAAATCATACAACCTATCATTACAGAACAAAAAGCATATAAGTCACATTTTCAAGTGACAAATACTGAAAATCTTTTGTAATAAGCAAATGCATCACATGACTTATAGAACAAGGCTAAAATATCATTTTTGCTTAAATAAGTGATGGAAAAACACATCATCACTTTTACAGGTTAACATGCAACACACAATTTACAAAAATAAGGCCACGACAAGCTAACACCTCTAGAAAAACAACCTATAAAAACAATCTCTCACTTATCAAAGTGAATGGGTCATCCCCCTATGGGATGTTTTCTTGTCGATTATCCCTTCATCTCCCACTGGGTTCATAGGTACTTTGTCTTCAGAAGCCTTTCAGTTGATCTGTGCAGTAGCTCTTTGTTCAGCCACTTAGGTCGTAATGAATGAAAAAGGTCTTTCCTTGACCTTCTTAACGGATTTCCTTTCTTGTTGTGGATAGGTTTTCCCATATAAATATCTTTGTATACTTTGACAATTAGAAAACACATGGTTATATGTAAACCATAAAAATGACATGTTTTTGATGCCATGGATTATGAACATGGGTATCAACATATTTGTAATCAGAATGCTGCACTCTGGAATATGTGGACATTGAACTTCTAAGGTGGCGTTCCAAGTCACCAGTCATGGTGATAAGAGATTGCACACGACTCTTTCCTTTGTACATACTACCCATGGAATGATGAACCGTGTTCCCATCTCATTTTCCTCTCAGTGAGGTTATTATTGCTGGGCACACAGTGGTGTGTGAACATCCTCCTTAGTGTGCCCAGCTTCCATAGTGAGGTCTCTGCCCCGCCTCCAATGGTTGGGTTATACTATTGTGAATGCGGGGGTGTGATTTGTCACCCATTATGGTGGGAGTCATATGATGGTTCCTGTGTGTGGTGTCTCCACACTTCAACGGGAAATAAATGTGGGGTGAAGGTAGATCTAAAGAAATCAACACTATTTACTTTAGTTGAAGGCTTCTTTAAGCCTTCGTTGCACTTCACTTCCTCCAAGGCCTTTGTTGCGGCTTATAGCTGAAGCTGCAATCATTGTTTCTCCTCCTTCTATTCCTATAGGAGTGCCTTCAATGCATCATAATATGCTTGAATACTTTCGTTGTTGCGATTCAATTCTTCCCACGTCTTTGTCATGGCTTGCAACTGAAGCTACAATCAATGTTTTTCCACCTTTTCTTCTCGTAGGTGTGTCTTCAATTCAGTGTTCTCTGTTGCTTGTATTTCATTTGCCTCGTACAACATGTCTGCTTTCTCAGACAAACTAAGCATTGTCTTGTACATGTCCTTGACATTCTCCATGGCTCAACTCAGCGAACGTTCAATAGTTCATGCCTGGAATCCAATCAGCAAGAAGACCTGCTCTGATACCACTTGATCCATGTAAATTTTTGATACCCTTAACCAATACCTTTTACTTTGAATGATGTGTTAGAATTGCATTTAATTAAAGCGTTAATGAACATGAATGAACATATGAAAGCTGTAAAGAAGAGTAACATAACAAGCATGAGAAACATAAGACATTGATAACGAAGTTCGTCCAGGAGGGACTACATCTCCGGGCCTCGGTGTCAAGGTGGTGTAGGCCGCTGCATTAAGTGTTGTAAGGAGTGAAGATGTACATGGATGGTGTTTTCACTATCATACAAGGAAAATTCCCTCACACAAGAGTGGCTAGACCTCTCTACGAGATGTTCCACTGCAGAAATCTAATTCACAAAAGAATTCCTATCAGTATGACAATAACTCACACATAAAGACTATGAGTATCCTTCCAACATAGCAAAAAAATGGATCTTAAACATAAGACATGTGTCAATGAGTATCCCTCCAACATGGCAGCAAAGGTATCTCAAACATAATACAAATCCATGATAGAATGTACATCTCCGATTAAGAACAAACAAGATCCCACATCAAACTTCAACAGGGATATGTACATCACATTGCAACTAAGAGACAAAGAAGTACATGAAAAAAACTCATCATATACCTCACGTTGAAGATGACTGAAGAATGAGCTTCTCTACCGCTAGATTTAAAATCACCATCACAATCGTGGCATAGAAAGGTGTGAAGTCGACTACTCACTTACTGAATGCTGACACCTGCATCTCCACTTTGAAAAGTGGCTAAAAAATATAAATCTTAGATGAAAAATCTGAATATTCCATCAGATTCGTGATGTCAAATAGTGCAAGATCGATTAGCAAATTTCTAAATTCTGACAAAGTTAAAATCTAGGGCAGAAAGGAATCTTTTAGATTCCCCCAAGATTCCTCAAAGATGTCACTCCATGGGTGAACTAGAAATCTGCAACTCAAAAGGTGAATATGACTTCACCATTGCATTATCTGCAAAAAAACATGAAAAATTACTGCAAGCTGGACTATATTCGAACATGGAGAAAAATTACCTCCCAGGGAAAATTTCAAGGATCATGGTTTCGCTCCTTGTTTATGGGCCTACTCATGGTTCCGCCTATCCTGTAATAAAAAATAATAAGTCTCAATCTGTGTGTGCACTCCGCTACTCGATGGTCTGGGCGCACTTCTCAATGATGAGTTTATATTAAAAAATCTGGGTGGATTAATCAACGAATCCATTGGGCACAGTTGGTTAAAAAAGGTAGTTTATTGAAGGGAACTTGGGTGGTCAAACCCCACCCCCTCCATAAAAAGTTGGAATTTGTTTTGATTAACCACAAATTTAGTTTTTTAAACCCCTCGTTGTAACTTTATTACCAATTGGGGGGGTCAGGCCCGCATTGGGCGGCCCGCCCCCAATCTTTTGCTGATTCTGTATTTAAATGGGGGAATGGTTTTTATGATGGGACTGCTGCACGGAAGCCAGCTAGCCCATGTGGCTAGTGCAGGCTCGATACCCACATGTCTGCTATTTTACATTTACCTAAATGGAGTGGTAGTTGGGGTGGCGGGGTTGGCCGCCGACCACCCCACTACATGTTACATATGGTGACCACGTGGTGCAAGTCTGGCGGGGTCATGGCCGTCGACCCGTTTACTTAATTTTGTTTTTTTTTTATGTAGCCTTGCGAAGGAGATAAGGGTAGGGGTCATGACCCACCCTTATTTTAATATTTTTTTTGTTTTTATTAAAACAAAATGGCCATTAAAAAAAAAATCCGAAAATAGGCCAAAGGAGACAAACTAACGGGGCCACAAATTTTCCTGAAATTTGGCTTGAGCTTTTCGAAATCTGGTGGGTGGGAAAGGTCAAATTTTTTCCTTCCTTAAGGCTGCCTAGTCACCAAGTCTACCCAGAACTTTGACTGCTCCTAACTTTCGCATACGAGCTCGGTTTGAAGAACTGTTTACACCGTTGCGATCAGGATGACGAGATCTTTGACTTGAACCTAGTTCAAGAGAATTCCAAACACTTTGATTTTTGAGCTTCCATAAGCCCTTTTTGTCCTGTGTGTGTCTTTGGAGTAACTTGGATTAATCAATATCCATGAAATTTTTTTCTTCATCCCTTCACAAAGCCTTAAGCATGACCTCTCCAAAAAGTTAGAGTTTTTGGGAAAAATTGCTCAAAAACACTGTTTTTGGCCGCAACGCACCTTGATTCCTTTGCCATGTGTGTTTAGCGAATTTTTCATGCTTGTCCACCAGCGCTAGTAAACACATTTTTCTCCCTTATGTCGGTGTGTCGATTCTAGAAATTCAAGAAAATAAAACAGAATTCTGAATCTTTTTCTTCTACAAGCTTCCAAGATAGTTTTAACTATTTACAATGGATAGAGAGATCGAATTCCTATTTGATATTATCTTGGAGATCTCATCTCTTATCCCTTGAGCTCATCCTCCCATCATATGTGGATCTCAATCCCATAATGGTAAATCCTAAAGCACCACACTCATCCTATACATTTATTTCCTTCCATAACACCAGGGTTGGATTTTGGAGATTGATAGTGTCCTCATGTTGTTTTCTTAAACCTAAGGGAGTCATCATATTCATGTTGTTAGTGTCAGTATTTGCATACTTCCACTAGCGATCAAAAAACATTTTTCATGTGCATATTAGGTGTCCCACTCTAAAGAAATTTTTAATAATTCCATTAGGTCATGATATAAAATTGTTCCACTGGTGGTTGTCCTTGTAATTAAACTTCACTCTCCCACCGATATTAGCATTGCTCACTCATTTTCATGTCTCCTTGAGCATGATTAATGATGCAGGAGCATGAGACCTCGAGGAAAAGGACTTCAATTTTATTCCAAAAATTAAAAAAAAAAATTACAAGAAAAGGAGCGAGTTCCTTTAGTTGTCAATTTACAAATTTAGTAGCTAGGGTTTGACTAGTATTCAGGGATTCGAACTGTTTAATATCTGATTCAATGTATTTTAGTTATAG
The DNA here is from genome assembly GCA_034641835.2 of Pinus albicaulis. Classification (NCBI taxonomy): domain Eukaryota; kingdom Viridiplantae; phylum Streptophyta; class Pinopsida; order Pinales; family Pinaceae; genus Pinus; species Pinus albicaulis. The sequence goes on along the minus strand of CM076584.1, from coordinate 79,902,426 downwards.
TTGATAATTTTAGGGAAAATATCATGCAGAGTGATTTTATCTAATTTTAGGAAAATTCAATCCTTTGAATGGGATCAATTTGATTTTATGTGGACTATTTATATAAGTTTGGACAATGTGAATGAGGATCATGGTTGTAGAAGGTTTGAATGGCAGAAATTGATATTTTTTATATCTCTGAGTAATCTGTGCATGAATTTTGAATCCCAGAGGGTTTTATTTTCCTTCGAAACACTATTGAAATTAGGATTTCCAACTTGAGTTCAATTTAAGTTAAATCATTGAAATTTTGTGATTGCTTGCATATGGCACATGTTTTGACTTTTCTTTGTCAATTTGGTCCATGTATTCTTTCAGTATCAAGCTATTGCAATTCGACTGAATTTGTGGAGGCGTCGAAATCCAATAAACCTTCGCAGACAACCTTGTTACCTACAAAAACCCGAACTCTGCTATTTCTTCGATCCATCAGTTTATTTTTTTTGTAATATTTAGGAATAATTTATCAGGATTGTCAAATCTGACGGAGATGAGGAATATTGGATAGCATTAGTGCGTAAGTAGTCTAAGAGGAATCACAACCATTGATCTGCGATCCGACGGTAATCACATTCGTAAGCTGTATGGGGTTTAACATTTCAAACAGACCCAAATATCCATTAAGCAGAGTTTTGAAATACAGTAATTCGTGACCACCTAATTAGTTTGAAATCCAAGGGATTTCGCACTCAGACATGCGTGGGGTTTATATTCTAAATGGACGCGATAGTTTTATAGTAAAGGGTTTAATATGGTTTGGGTATGTAATTAAAGCAAATAAAAGAGGAAATTTGTGATTAATGGTTAAAGTTGTGGTTCCACCTTTGCTGAAGAGGTTTACTTTTTTGCCAATTGTGGTAAAATAACTAAAAGAAGAAAAATACATGAATCACTGATAAAGATAAAGATCAGAGTCCGACACATATAACTCCTGATTTAGGAGAAAATGTTTCAAAGTTTGAAAGCTTATCATTGAAAGACTTGCAACCAACCTAATGACACCCATAAAATTCCTTTTTAGCGGGGAAGTATTCTATCCCAAATCTCATTCAAGAAAGTAGGTCTAAAAGCGGGAAAGCAGTCCTATTAGGTCATTAGGTTTTTTTAATTTTTCAAGGTCACTCCTCCATTTCAAATGAGATCAGCACATATATGAGAGGGACTAAATAAGAAATTTTGTCTTCCCATATGAATATCATCATGATGTAATTATCAATTTTCAGAGTTGTAATTTTTGAGTTTAATGACATTTATATCAAAATGTAATTTTGATATAAAATTCAATATGTAATTTATTTATATATTTCAAAATGTAATTTTATGTTCTCATATGTAATAAATTCATCCCAAGCTATCAAATGCAATAATTTTTGGCCTAAGTAGAGAAAAGAAATCCAAACTCCGTGTCTTGATCAAACTGCAAAATAATAAAAAAGTCAGAGAGATAAAGAGTATCAGTGCCAAAGTCCAAAGGGAAATGGGAACACAGCAAAAGTGGGGAAGTCAAATTAAAAATTCAAAACCACTAATCTATAAAGCCATTCAAACACCTCAAAGCAAGTCATTGCCTTCATTCATCCATCAGGAGTTTCCAACAAAGGAAGAATTTCAATTTTTCAAGCATTTTGAGTCAAATTTTAGGGTCATTGCATGTTTACCGTAGGTTGTTGCGTGTTTTCCTGGATGGTGTGCGTTTTCACTCAAGCACTGCACGTTTTCCCGACAACTGCTAAACAATCAACACAGGAATTTCGCGTTTACCCTTGGTCACTGCACATTTTCCCGGTCACTGCGCGTTTACTCAGGTAGGGTTTCAAAGGGTTTCACAACCTCCAACAAGTTTCATTTCCTCACAAATTTCTTCAAAGGGCTTTAAATCAGTAAATGAAACCCTAAGATACCTCTCCTCTATTATATTTTGTGTTTCATAAGAAATTTGAAGTGCTTATTGCTATAAAACCCTTGTTTTTATTTCCTTCCCATTTCCATGCATCATATCCATATTCATGTCCCTACACACATATCAGTCATAAATATTGTTAAATACTAGGGTTTTCGTAGACCTAGTTTTTCATTTACATTCACTCCCTCCATTTACCTAGGCTCGTCATTTCAACTTTCACTCCCTTCATCTCATTGACCATTAACCCTAGGGTTTTCAAGTCTTCAAATTCAAAATGTCTGAAGAGGAGGACAGAAGTGTCAATGAGGAACAATCACCAAAGAAGAAATCATGTAAGAAAGGAGGGAAGATCATTAGATATGAACCAACAACCACAAAAGATCTCATACCTTCTCCCCTCATTGTGTCATGTTTTAAACATGTTGGTTGTTTTGAGTTTTGTGAGAAATTACAACATATCCAGTATCACCCTATGTTGACAAGGTTGTTCATTACCAATATTCATGATAGTCAGGTTGCTCTTGTTGGGGTTACTTTTACCATGTCTACTAATGCCATTGCAGCTTCTATATGGATCCCTAATGTGGGAGAGAAATGGTTTAAACAAGGAAACCTTGATCAGAGCTATTATGAACCATATCTTAAACCTATATACAAGGATGATAAAAATACCATTTTCCCTTTCTCTCATATCCTTGAATGATATGTCCCTATGATGAAAATAATCATGAAATATTTCACCTATGAGGGGAGGTTTTCTCGACTCTATTCATATCATATATGACTCCTCATGCACTTCACTAGAGTCAGAATGCTTCACATACCCTACTATCTCTCCTGCAGAATTGACAAGATGGCATACATTGTACAAAAGAGGGATTATAATCATCAAATGCAGAGTCTTTTCTACCACTCCCTCATCAATATGATAATCATGCATCAGCTTGAGAAAAATAACATTCCATGGGACACATTCATAGCAAATGAAGTTCTCACTACCCCACCTTGTCTGCATGAGAAGAATATCCCCTTATCATCTCATCTCTCATATCCATTCCTCCATCTCAGCCTACTACTCATACATCATCACCAAGTCAGTTTCATTCACCCCATGTTGATCCTTCTTCTTCACCTTTCTATAATCCTTCACCACCATCACATCATGATTCTGTGTCATCAAGCAGTGAGGAGGACATTGAGGCAACTTAGGCTAATGTGATTGATGTTGAGCCATTTCCCAAGACCTAGAAGAGAGGCTACAAGCATGAGTTTTCTTCACTTGGAGTGAAAGGGGCCATGCCTTCTTCATCAACAAAACATGTGGACAAAGGCAAAGAAAAGGCTAAAGAGCCAACATTGATGAAAAGGAGGATAAACATGAAACAGAGCATGAGTTTCAACTGATTGACCTGGATGAGGAAGATGAGGATAAAATAACCAGTGCAGAAATCAAAGGTAAAGAAGAAAATATTAGTGGATTTCAAGATAATCTTGAAAGGGAAAAATATGTGATTTATTTTCTTGAGCAAGAAAATCAACAGTTGAAAACCAAGCAGGTCATCAATGAAGTAAATATCATCAAAGAACAAAGAGAGCCAGAAAAGGCCAAGGCCTTTTTGGAGGAGACATTGGAAAGATTTGGTGAAATTTATGATGAGGAGGATCAGCCTCCAAGATAGAGACCAAGGACTAGAGGGTTGAAAAGAGCTCTAGCCCTTGAGAGATGGAGATAAGCTGAGTTGGTAGAGTAGCTCACACCAAGTAAGCTGCTTGGCCTAGAGATTAGAAAGGACAGAGAATCATGTCTTGATAGAGCCAATTTTCATTTGGAGAGGTTTCTAGAGAAGCCCAAAAATGAAAATGACTTGTTGAGGACAAGAGTCAAACTTCATGCATGAAAAAAGAGAATTTCATTGGCCAAGCTCGAAAGAGCCAATGCTAAAATTGAAAGTTTGACTAAGCAAGGGGAGAAGGAGAGGTTGGATATACTTGTTGAGGTGTCTCTTCACACCTCAAGCACTTGAGAAGCAAGTATCCTCACAATTTTGGCAATTTTTTTGCACACTTGGCACTTCAAGTCATTTTTGGTTTTTTGAGTATTGTTGGCACGCAGAAATTCTACCAAATGCGCAACGACTTGGACGCTGCGCTCTTTTTTGGGGCCTCAAATTGATAAAAGACCACCACCATCGTGTTCATAATGATTAAGAAATCAACCCTAGAAATTTTTCAGAAAATTTGGAGGAGAACTTGTCCCTCAAAAGTGCAAACAATTACCAAATTTTCATGTTTCTGCCTCTTTTTTGACGAGGTCGCTGCGCATTTTCCATTATTGGGAGACTGACTTTTTGACAGGGAAAAATAGCACCATTTTGGAAATTGGAGGTATATTTGGAAGCTAGACTCAGATATATTTCCAACGAGCTATTATGGAGCTGATTTGGACACTCGGAAGGCACTCAAAAGTTTCTTGCAAAAGAGGTTATTTTTCCTGTTAGGGTTCTGCGTGTTTGCCAGGAAAATGCATTTTTCACAATCTTCAGCAAATTTTGAAGTTTCTCTCCAGTTTGAATTTTTACTTGGGAAAATGAAGAAATTACTGATGTAAATGGTCGTGGTGAATGTAAATGTCATGTTTTGACTTTCATCTAAGGTAGATACATTAGGTGAAGTCTTCTAGAGGTCAAATGAATCAGTTTCCTCTCTTTTAGAGGTAAATTGATGGGTCTTCCTAGTCTTCTGTTTCTTGTTTGGAAGTAGGTTAAACTGATTCCTATCTCATGGATTCGACTCTCTGAGGCTAGGGAGAGTGGTTTTGAGGTGTATATGATGTATTTTCTCAGTCATTGTAATGGTTGGACTAATTTGGATTTTTGGCTTTTGAAGAGACAAACTTTTGTATCAGTTTTGGCTTGGACATTAATAAAATTTGCAGCTATTTTTGTGGGATGTATGTGGTATGGTGTTTAGTTTCAGTTTCTTATGTGTGCTCAAATGTTAGAATTTTTTGTTTACTTCATCCATCATTTCATTTCTATTAAGTGAATGTTTTCAAGTTAGATGAACATAATCCATAATTTCTATGCTCTATTTTTTGTAAATATTCACAATTTGTAATTTCTTTAGTTTAGAAATAAAACGTGAATTCACCATGATATTTCTATCTCCTCACCTGTCTTGATCATATCGTAGTAAAAAATCCCTAAAGTTCTAAACACTGTACCTACCTTGCCCCATAGAACACCCTGCAAATATTGACCTAATTTTGTTGCCTTGACTGTTTGACTCCTCCTGATCCAACAAAACCTTATACAATCAAAATAAAAAAACCCTGAGCTGCTATAACTAGCCTAGTATTTTCCTTACTCAGCCATCTTGGCTATGATCCTTACGGAGAGATCCCTCTCCTTACCTAGTAGGGCTAGCTACTTGGCTAAGTGTGGTTTGTGGTTACCTCAGAATTGCCTTTTTTTAGGCTGAGGTTCAATTCAAGTGATAACATTTTGGAGACCATACTGGGGAAGAAAAGTGAGATCAAATCAACCCCAGTAAGTGTTCATTGAAATTCTTAAACTTGTGGATGATAAGTTTAGATTTTATTCAAAGAATGAATTGAAAAATATGTAAAGTTAAAATTGGTTTTTGAAATTAGACATATTGGCTTCCTGAAGATAGACTAGATCCAATCCTGATCCGAATCCTCCCACCATTGTTAGTGATCCTCGGAACATAGGAAGAAAAGCTAAAAATATTTTTGAGACATCTTGTTTAGCCAGAAATCAATCAGAGAAAAGTTCCATTCCCAGAGCTAATCCATTCCTTGGAAAGTTAGAAAACTTGCAAGATATTGAATTTGATATAAATTTTGAACAAAGCTTATTCTGAACAAAATATTTGAGTTGGATTGACGAAACAGCTATTGATTCCTCCATTTCCTTTCATAATCCTGTTGAAGATTTTTTTTCACATTCTCAATCAGGGTTACAACTTTTACAAGTTCTTAAAGATTTGCAGAACTATTCTTCGCAAGTAAATGCTTGGGTGATAAACAGACCTCTGATCTCATCTTCTTCTACCATCACTTCATCTACTGTTCACACTACTCAATCAGTGACTAATACTCCCTTGATTACATCAAGCATCCAAAACCCTTCTATAAATCCTCCACCTCCAGTCATCATGGCTGCAATATACTCCCCCCTTGTTCTCCCTCAGAACCCTGGTGCTATGCCTCAAGATTATCAAACCAAAATCCCTTTGTTTGACAATAATCAATCTCTGACAGCCCAAAAGCATGTAGATAAGATGAATTCCTTCTCTGATCTTCATGAAATTCATATAGAGGATGCGAAGATGAGGTTGTTTGCACAGAGTCTGGGAGGGGAAGTAAGAAAATATTTTAGAGCTCTACTAGTAGCCACTATTGACACTTTATAAGTTTTGCATCGACAAATTTTAGAAATATGGGAAGAAAAGAAAAACCCCATTCAAATTTTTTTTGAATATGAGAACATCAAAAGAAATGTTGGTGAGACTGTGCAATATTATTGTGTGATATTTAATGTAGTGTACAATGCTCTTCCTACACATATCAAACCACCGAAAGGTTTGGCTTTGGTAAAATTTCCCAATGGATTTGATACTGATATGGCATATTAGCTACGTGAATGTGGTCCTACAACTTTAGTAGATATGCAAAAGAATGTTGTAAGTGTGGAAGCGAAGTTGCTAGCCAAAAGAGCAAGGATGAGATCTGAAAAGAGAGTGACCATCAAGGAGGAGACATCTACTTCTGATGCTAATATGGATTCATTACACCGAACTATGGAAATAATGATTGACCGATTGTCTATCTCAGATAGACCTGAACCACAGATCCAAAACCAAAATTTCCGAGGGCAGCAATAGCCTCAGTTTAGAATCAAGTAAAGAGAGCAGAAAGAACTCGACCAAACAGTACAACAACAAAAACATATTCGGACCCCGCTGTAGCAGAATTATGTTCAAGGATTGGAAGAGGAAGAAGATGAAGATTCGGTGGTTGAAACAAATTATTTAGTTACAGCAGATGGTTTGTCATGTTTTTGACTGAAGATGAAGAGTATAATGAAAATTTGGATACTCCAAAATATGAGGACTATATATTGGCGAATGATGATGATTTGGAAACTAAATCCGATGATTACTAGCATGGGTATATGAATGCTTTGAGTGCACAAAAAAAACTATATTCTTTAAGGAGAAGAGATGTACCTGTCAATCCTATTTAGAAAATAAAAGAGGTCTAGTCAAAGAATGATTTTCCAAATAATGAGAGAAAGGGTAATGAGCATGCGGATCATAATCATAGCAACATCAACCAACCATCAACAAGCTCAGCTACTAAAGGGAAAGACACTCAGAAAAAGGAGAATGTAAGAAAGGATCAAACTAATAGAAGAGATATTGTTGTTAAAGAGGTAGATAAAGTCAAAATTTTTAATTTAGAAAATGAAATAACTAAATTGAAAGTGTCCATTCCTTTGAAAGAATTAGAAAAGAATAGTCATTATAAACATCAGGTGTCTAAAATGTTGCTAGTTGATCCTTTGTCTGATATGGTTAATGTTGAAGATGACCACCCTGAGCTCATTTTCGGTCCAGCTATAGATGGTCAGTTAGAAGAGAGTGGAGTTACCCCATTTTATTTAATCCTTAGACTACATGAGTACATACTTCATAATGATATGCTTGATTTCGGGGCTTCTCACAATTTAATGCCAAATGCTATTATGGAAAAGATGGGCATGGATATCACCCATGGGCATGTCTATTCCTATTTTCGGGCAACTGAGGAAATTGTACCAGGAAAAGAAAATGAAGTATGTGATAAATAGTAAGGAGAAGCCCATAAATCATCCAATACAGGCTGTACATATAGATCTAGAATCTTTTATTTTGTATAATTATGGTGAGTTGAATGATGTGAATAATCAGCTAGTAGTAGTAGAGGATGTACCAGAAGTTTCAGAGAGTTTTAGAGTAGTTCTTGATAAGGAAAAAGAAATGGTGACTTCTTCTGAACAACCTTTAGAAGAACAGAAAATCAGTATAGATCAAAAAAATTAGGTGACTAGAAAAAGTAAATCAGAACCAATAGTTAAGTTTCAGCATGTAGAAGATGAAGATGAACTTTGGAGCATGGATTTCGATGATGTTTTGCGTAAGGAAGGTGTAGGTATTGGTATTTGGATCTGAAGTCCTATTTGTAAGTCAAGTGGAATTCCAGGTAATGTTAGAGAATGCTCTTATAAATTGGCTTTTCACTGTTCTGACAATGAAGCGGAGTATGAAGCATTGATCACAGGTCTCAAAATTTTGAAGAAACTTGGTGCAAAAAGAATTTCTGTTTATGGTGATTCTGAGCTTTTCATAAAGCAGGTGAAAGTAGAATATCAAGCAAAGCATCCGCGAATGAGAGCTTATAGGAATTCAGTCTTGGATATCTTAAAAATGTTTCCTGAATATACATTAACAGTAGTACCAAGAAGTCAAAATATCATTGCAGATTCGCTTGCTACTGTAGCACGTAATCTCAAAATTCCATTGAACTCAAGTAATAAATTTTAAATTCATGTCAAACATAGACCTAGTGTTCTTGATAACTTAAGGTACTAACAAGTTTTTTGGGATGACAAAGAAATTAATAGCTTTTTGCAGAATGAAGGAAAGTTCAAAGATTCTTTTATTGATGATGTTTGCGATTCTGATGATCAAAACATAGAGGCCAATCAAACGAATATTTTGCAGCTGAAAGATAATATTATTCCTAGAGGTCTCACATATTTTGAAGAAATTTTTTATCAGGATGATGTGGCGAGAAAACCAACATTGACTCCTACAGACAAGGGTGTGGAAGACGTAAACATTGGAACAAAATATAAGCCCAAGATGGTTAATCTATCTAAGACATTATCTCCCGAGGAAAAAGATAAGTACATCAAATTATTATATGAATTTTATGATATTTTCATGGGATTATGCATATTTGAAGGTATATGACAAAAATATTATTCAGCACACGATTCCCATCAAGTCAGATCAAAAACCTTTCAGAAAGAAGTTAAGAAGGATAAATCCAAAAAATTTTCCATCCATCGAGAAAGAGGTAAATTGATTGTATAAATATGGTATCATTGTTCCAATTAGGTTTTCTAATTGGATTTCAACTTTGGTTCCGGTAAGGAAAAAGACCGGAGAGATAGGGTTGTGCATTGATTTCTGGAATTTGAATAAAGTATCTTTAAGGGATAATTACCCACTTCCTAAGATGGACCATGTTCTGCAAAGGGTAGTTGGAGCATCGTGAATGTCGTTGCTTGATGGTTATTTAGTTTATAATTAGATTTTGGTACATGAAGAAGACCAAGGTAAAACTGCTTTCACAACACCATGGGGGACCTTTCAGTATGTTAAAATTCCATTTGGACTCAAGAATGGAGGGGCAAATTTTCAGCGGGCGATGGATATAGCCTTTGCCAATGGGAAAGATTTTTTCTTAGTGGTGTATTTAGAAGATTTGACAGTGTTTTCTGTTTCTGATGATCATCATCTATATCATATAAGAATTGTTTTCTAGAAATGCAGGGAGTTCAGAATTTCTATGAATCTGAAAAAGAGTCTTTTTGCTATGGAGGAATGAAAACTTCTTGGTCACATAATTTCCAAATATGGCATTCACATTGATCCTTCCAGAGTAAACGAAATTTAGAAAATATGTTTTTCGCATAATAAAAATGAGATACAAGCTTTCAATGGTAAGATGAATTTCTTACGCAGATTTACTCCTAATTTGGCTAAGCATTTATGTGAAATGACTAATATGTTGAAAAAGGATAGCAGTGTAAAATGGAACACTAATGCTATGAATTATTTCAACCAGGTAAAGCTTTCTTTAACTAAAACCCCTATCTTGGTTAGTTGGGATTATACTAATGATTTTATAGTATTTTCATTTGCATTTGAGCACACCTTGGTGGTGGTTTTGATGCAAAAGAAGGATCAGGTTGAGCAGCCTATTTCTTTCTTTAGTCGAGCCATTAGAGATGCTTCTCTTTGCCATAATATTATTGAGAAGAAAGCTTTGGCCTTAATCAAAGCCTTGAATGATTTACGGATCTATATTCTACATTCACACACTATAGCTTACGTTCCAAATGCAGATTTAAAAGAAGTTCTCACACAAACCGATCTAGAAGGAAGGAGAGGTAAATGGATAACAACCATGCTAGAGTATGATCTTGAGATCAAGCCCACCAAGCTGATCAAGGGAAAAGGGTTATCCAAACTCATGGTTGAATCCAACTTGCATGCTCTTAACATAAACCTTACTGCAGCAATGTCAGATGATCAAGAGGATGGTGCTCTAATACAGGTATCAGAAATGTTTCTCACTTCACCATGGTATTCAGATATAGTGTATGTTCTTCAGCACTTATTTCCTCCTCCTGGAATTTTTAAAAGTAAGGGTAGGTCTTTGAAATTAAAATCTGATAAATACTGCATTCTAGGTAGTGCCCTTTATTGGAAAGATCCAGGAGGTGCTCTTTTAAATTTTCTGGTTGAATATGAAGCTAAACAGGTAATGGATGAATTCCATAGGGGATATTGTGAAGGCCGCTTGTTTTGGAAAACAATAGCTAATAAAGTGTTGAGAGCAAGGTATTATTGGCTGACTCTATTTTCAGATTTGTACAAAACTATCACAAACTTTCATGAATGTCAAGTTTTTCAGGGAAAAAGGAAACTCCTTCCTCTCCTGCTGAAGCCTATTGTAGTAAATGCTCCTTTTCAATAGTGGGGGATCAATTTTATTGGGGAAATTCATCCCACATCATCAGCACAACATATATGGATTCTAACAGCCACCGACTACTTCACCAAGTGGATCGAGGCTATTCCTACAAGGCAAGCTACGGACGCGGTAATTATTAAGTTTTTAGAATCCAATATTTTGTCTCGTTTTGGTTGTCCTCACAATATTATTATAGATAATGCAGCAGCATTCAAGACAAAGAAGATGATTGAGTTTTGTGACAAGTATAATATTAGGTTGGGTCATTCCACCACATATTATCCATAGGGAAATGGATTAGCTGAGTCATCTAATAAATCCTTGGTTAATATCATTAAGAAAATGTTGGAATAGAACAAGAAAAATTGGCATAGGAAGCTTACTAATGCTTTTTGGACAGACAGAGTGAGCACTAATAAGTATATAGGTATATCACCCTTTGAATTGGTGTATGGTACAGATACAGTGTTTCCTACATCACTTGCAGTCACGGTTATGAGATTATTGCAGGAAGCAGGTAGTGAGGAAGATGATAATCAACTTTGAATCAATCAAATGATTCACCTTCAGCAAAAAAGGGAGGAAGTTTCTTAGATTATTTATAAACTTCAGGAGACAATAAAAAACATTTATGATCACAAAACCAACGAAGATAAGTTTCAGCTGGAAGAGGTAGTGCTACGATGGGATGCAAGAAATGAAGAGAAAGGAAAGCATGGGAAGTTTGAAAATCTGTGGAAAGGACCCTACAAGATCTTAGCTTATTGAGGACAAAATGCCTATTTTCTGAAAGAGATGAATGGAAATGAATGTTCAGGAGGACCGGTCAATGGTAGGCTCTTGAAACATTAGTATTTCTAATGGGACTTCTGAAAGAATGTTTCACTTTCACTATAAATACCAGTTTCTATTTTCTGCAAGGTTTGGAGCAGAAAATCATTTAGGCTTGGGGCCCGAGGTGAAGGCTATAAAGCTTATTGATTTTATGTTATTTTCAATATTTTTTGAGTTAGTTTTGAGTTAGTTTTAAAGTCATTTTTCGAGTCAGTGCTCAGTCACTTTGATTGGTTTTTGAGTCTATCTTATATTCTGCAGTCTTTTAAATTGTTTGACCGTATTGGCCCAAAGGTTAGGCACTAGGTCTATGTTTTTCTTGACACCTCCAAGGAGCTGCCATCCCCAATAAGGCCAATGTTATTGTCAATATTTGCATACTTCCACCAGGGATCAAAACACATTTTGCATGTGCATCTTAGGTGTCCCACTCTAAAGAAATTTTTAATCATTCGATTAGGTCATGATATAAAATTGTTCCACTGGTGGTTGTCCTTCTCAATACACTTCACTCTCTCTCCAAGATTCAAATTTCTGACTCATTTTCATGTCTCCTTGAGTATGATGACACCTATGGAAATGATTTTTTTCACTGGGAAGTCTTTTAAATAAAATATCATCATGAAAGTTAGGTCTAAAGTAGTCCCATTAGGTAATTAGGTTTTTTATTTTTCAAGGTCACTCCTCCATTTTAGATGGGATCAACACGTATATGAGAGGGTCTAAAATAAGAAATTGTGTCTTCCCATATGAAGATAACCATGATGTAACTATCAATTTTCAGAGTTGTAATTTTTGAGTTTAATGACTTTTATATCAAAATGTCATTTTGATATAAAATTCAATGTGTAATTTATTTATATATTTCCAAATGTAATTTTATGTTCTCATGTGTAATAAATTCATCCCAAGCTGTAAGATGCAATCATTTCCAACCTAATTAGAGAAAATAAAGCCAAAATCCATGTCTTGATCAAACTGAAAAATGATAAAAAAGTCAGAGAGATAAAGAGTATCAGTGCCAAAGTCCAAAGGGAAAAGGGAACATAGCAAAAGTAGGTAATTCAAATTAAAAATTAAAAACCACTAAGCTATAAATCCATTCAAACACCTCAAAGCAAGTCATTTCCTTCATTCATCCATCAAGACTTTCCAGCAAAGGAGAAATTTCAAGTTTTCAAGCATTTTGAGTCAAAATTTGGGGTCGCTACGCGTTTACCCTAGGCCACTACACATTTTCCCGGACATTGCGCGTCTGCACTCAGGCACTGTGCATTTTCCCGACACTGTTAAACAATTAACACAGGCGTTGTGTTTTTACCCTTGGTCATTGCGAATTTTCCTGGTCACTGTGCGTATTCTCAAGCAGGGTTTCAAAGGGTTTCACAACCTCCAGCAAGTTTCATTTCCTTAGAAAGTTCTTCAAAGGGCTTTAAATCAGTAATTGAAACCCTAAGACACCTCTACTCTATTATATTTGGTGTTTCATAAGAAATTTGAAGTGCTTATTTCTATGAAACCCTAGTTCTTATTTCCTTCCCATTTCCATGCATCATATCCATATTCATGTCCCTAAACACATATCAATCATAAATATTGCTAAATCCTAGGGTTTTCATAGACATAGGTTTTCATTTACATTCACTCCCTCCATTTGCCTAAGCTAGTCATTTCATCTCTCACTCCCTTCATCTCATTCCATTTACCCTAGTTTTTCAAGCCTTCAAATTCAAAATGTCTAAAGAGGAGGACAAAAGTGTCAATGAGGAACAATCACCAAAGAAGAAATCATGTAAGAAAGGAGGGAAAATCATCAGATATGAACCAACAACCACAAAATATCCCATGGCTTCTCCCCTCACTGTGTCATGTTTTAAACATGTTGGTTTTTTTGAGTTTTGTGAGAAAGTACAGCAGATCCAGTATCAGCCTATGTTGACAAGGTTGTTCATTACCAATCTTCATGATAGGTAGGTCACTCTTGTTGGGGTTACTTTTACCATGTCTACTGTTGAGCCTTGCAATAGGTATATATTTACTCTTGATTATTGTCCTTTTTCCTCTTCCTTATCCATCTTGTGACATGATATAATAATATAATGAAAGGATTTTGATGAAGAATGAATGAAAAATGATCTTGATATGATTTAACTGTCCAAACTAATTCTCGTTTCTTTTTATGCTGAAACTAACAGAAGGAATAGCAGGACTTAATCACAGGAAAGAAGACGTGTTAAATGCAGTTGAGTCGAAGATAAATCAGTAAGGATCAGCGGATAAACGAACGAACTATTCGAGGATAGCATTTTGTCATGGATTCCTCATGATCCCCTAATCCTGAGGGATCACACTTATCTTTCATTTTAGCTATAAAGGGACAGAGAGAGCTAGTTCTCATGCATCATGTGTCATGTATCTTTCACTTATGCATAATTTGTAATCGTAATTCACAGAACATAGTTCTGAAAAACGATATTGTGATGACAATTGACTGTGATGATTAATATATAATTCGGGTTGCTATTCATTAAAATATTCTAGAGTAGTTAAGTAGTATTCGTTGGTGGCTAAGGGCCCAGTCTCTGGTGGATCTCACTGTTGTTCCCTATGTTATACTTTTCCATTCATTGCAAATGTGTTCTGCTTTTCTGCTTTGCAGTTGAAGTACTTTTGATCAATTCGTATTTCTGGTATTTATTTCCTTGAATACACATTTCCAATTTATTTCCTTAAGGAATTAGTTGCTAGTTAACAGAATTGGTTTTGATTATTTAAAGCATATACAGTTATTTCCGATACTTTCCTTCTATTCAATAGTTCAAATCCAGCTGAAAGAGCTCAGTTAATGCTTCAGTGCTCTTGGTTGATTGTCATTTGAATTATTTGAATTAAGAATGAATCACAGTTTTGGGTTATAATGCTTATATGAATCACTTTCTTTAAAGCTTCAAGATTTATGATTGCATCTATATGAAACGATTGATTTTAGCATTAATATTTGTATGTATAGCTTGCACATATTATGTACACGCTTGAGATAAAAGGACTTACCCAGGTTGATAATTAATGTGAGGCAATTAGGAGTTTTTAAAGACACCTGTTAGCACCCAACATTTTAATGTCGCTATCGGGGAGCGTGTTTCCACGCTGTAAAGAGTAATGTATGATTGATGTTTTTTCTGCTGAGGGAGAGTTGGGTGTTAAAAACGGAAGGTAAGAACCTGCATAGCAAACGAGTAAAATTCTCGTTCATCTTCCTGCTTTCTAACAAAATTGCGTAAGATTTTAAGGTAGGAATGAATTTTTTTCTTTATGCATGAATGACTAATATGGAAAGACCTTGAAAAGACAAAATTCCTCCTTCTAAACCTGAAAAACCTAAGGGACCGGTGACCCTTGTACGATCAAGTTTTATTGATGAAATATTAAGAAAAGCTGAGTCTTAGTCATCAGTAGGACCCCGAATTGTTGCTGCTAGAAATCCTGTAGATAATGCTGAGATTCACAGTAACACTGAAGGGATTGAGCAGAGTTTTCAAGATACTGATAATTCACAAACTCGCCCTTCACAAGAAGGAAATTCTTGCAACCTCCATGAAGGAGAAGGAGAAACAGGAAATATTGAAATTAAATTATCAGAACCGAGATCTCCTGAAGTAGTGACTGAGTAGAGGACACCCATTATTCTAGATCAAGGTAGTGCTTCTAGAACCATTCGAGCCTCTTGTGGACATCTTAGGAATAACTCTCCAGCTCCAAATATCCTTGAAGAATATTGGCATATTTTTGAACAAATGGCTAATAACCAGCAACCTCAAACTTCTACATTGCAATACCCCATTATTGACACAACTGTCAATGCCCCCATGAAGGCTATCCCATTACATAACATTCCTACCTTTCATGGGCTAACTTCAAAATATCCCGATGCATTCCTTTTCAAATTTGATGTCTTATGTAGGGGTTATGACTACACTACCGACCCCCAGAAACTGAAGCTATTCCCATCGACTTTGAAGGGAGTAGCTTTGCGTTGGTTCATGGGACTTGGTGGAGGCACCATCAATGACTGGGACCAAATGAAAATATATTTTCTTAAAAAATACCAAGATTATTGTCGAACTAGAGAATTAAAAGATGAAAATTTTCAAATGATAGCTAAGCCTAGTGAGACTCTGGAAGAATATGTAGAGTGTTTCCAATATAATCTGCAAAGATCTCCTTACACAAATATACCTGATAATTTTCTAAAAACCACGATGATCAGAGGTATGAAAGACCAATGGGTAGAGACACTAAATATAATGGGTAAAGGTGGCATTTATCAAGAAAACTATAATAACATTATAGATTTTTGCATCAAGTGTTCCAGGGGCAGTACAAGGCTGAAATTAGTCGGACGCGATGGAAGCCCCAGAGACAGCAAAGCCTTAGGAGAAAGAATTACACAAAGCAAAATCGACAATCTGTTGGAGGATTTCAAGATTGATATCTTGGGGACCCTGACGACACAATTGGATGTCATGCAAGCTAAGCAAAAGCAGGCTATAGCATAACAGAACTTGGCTATTTTCTGCACCCGTTTCAGACAGAAGCACATTCATAAAGAATGCCCCCTAGAGACAATACGAACATGTGACATATGCACTAAAGAGCACACCACGGAAAGTTTCCCATCACTCCCAGGATTAAAAGCAGTCTTCAAGGAAGCGGAAGAAGAAGTGGAACCAGTATATTTGTTGAACCAACGTCATCAATGGAAAGCGCATCAGACATGTATGCCTACCAATCCATCTTCGTTCTTTCCTCACTTGCAATATAATTCTTAGCAGTATTCAGGGGAAGCATTATAGAATCAACCACCTTTTTTGCCACCTCAAGCATTTTTTATGCCACCATGGCCCAATCAGTTAAATCCAAATAGTAATAATTGGCCAAATTCCCCTTACCCACCACCATTCTGGTAGAACAACCCTTATTCCTCCCAATGGTCCCTTTCCACCTCACAAAATCAGAATTGGCAAAGATCTATGAATCAGCCTATGTAATGTTCCCAATTTTGCAACAAGCAATTTGGAACATTATATTTTGCTAATTTCACCTAGGAGAGGAATAAATGGGTAAGGAAGCCCCTGAATAATAAAAATATGAATAATTTCCACCTTAATAAGGAAGCGGATCACTTCAGGAGCTGGACTTTACACTTACAAGTGTGAACAGAGGCAAAATATATGAGGACATAGTCAAGTTTGACTAAGTCAACATGCATTCTTGAGGAAGAAGAGATCACCTAAGTAAACTAGTTCAATGTGAACAAGTATCAGCCTAAGAAAAATATATGTAAACTAGATTGAAGATCCCTAGTGTGAAAAGAGGCATTGGAGGTGGATTAGTTTTAGTTGATCAAAGTCAATAACGTAGCCACAAGAGGAGGGAAGCTAGCTAAGGCAACGTACTTTTGAAAGAGGAAGCTTCATGAAGAAATCATCTGAACATTGTGTGGGGCCTAGGATGAGGAGGATCACCAAAGATAAAAGGAAGGCATAGCATCAAAGGATATTCATTCATGTCTTCAGATATTTTTGTCTAGATACCATTTGCATGCTTCAGCTGTTTAGCTGGAGTTGCTGCATTTCTTAGTGCAAGGAATTCCTGTGCAGGAATTCCATCCTCTCTTGAGATTAGCTTGCTTAAGGGATCAAAGGGGAGTGATTTGAGCTTCATTTCAGTATTTGTCTTGAGGCCATTCCTTCACATTCAGCCACAACATAGTCTAATTCAGTAAACTGCGTCTTTTATGTAGGAGCAACAACAACAGAGCTGCATCCTTTGATTGTATGCTTAACTTTGAGGAGGAGGTGCTTATTTCCCTCCGGGAGCTCTAATAAGAAGGAAAAAGGCCATTCTTTGTATTATTCAGCATTTGAATTTTATATTCATTCATTTTTAATACAGTGTTGCAGTGAACTGCGTTATTTTCTGCAGTGCTGCTTTGTACATGCATTTTGCTATAAACCTTGTCGGGTGCCTTTTTTTTACTGTATAAGTGATTAAACCTCCATTTATTTGCTATATTATCAATATAAACTTCTCATTAGACCCTTTTATTCATTTTCTGTAGAAACCCTCATGGGAATTACGCTCTCACTGTGTTCAGGAATTTCTGTTTAGTAAAGTCATGGGAAATCAATGTTTTCTAGCCTAGTCGGGAATGGAGGAGCTGTTTAATATAGCTATAAGCATTATTTTGAGCTGAAATTCGGATCATAGGTCCCTTATGACCTAAGATATCATATATAGCCATTTCCCCTGCTGATTTTTATGTGAATTTTGAAAACAACCTTTTCAGGGCATAAAATACCCTTTTTCCCCACTTTCCGGATCATGAAACAAAGTGAAAGTTGTTTATGTAGCTAAAAATGATTTTTATGTGTTTATTATATTTATTTTAAGCTTATTAATCATAAAATCACCGTTATACAACTTATTCATTGCTGAGTTCTATATTTGGAACATTACAGTCGTATCAGAGCATGGTCTCTGGCACAGCGTGTGAGATCAAGCTATCAAAGGAGAAAAGAGTAAAATTAGAGATAAGAAATATGGGGAGGATGAGCTTACTCTCATCCATTTTCATATCCAAGAAGAAAGAAGAAAGAAGAAGAGAAATGAATTGAAACTCCAAAAGGGTTTCAAGGAGGAGAGAGCTGTAGTGAAACCTCTAGGTTTCAAGAGGCAGAAAAAGATGCATGCACCTCCTGTTATCATGGAGGAGGTGAAGAGAAAGGAGACCACTTAGATCATGAGATATTAAGTGGATATTTGGCCGAATAGAAGTGCCAACCTAGGGCTTTCAAAGAAACCCTATATTTCCCTCAGTTTATTCAACTGAGAGAAGAAAGAAGACCATGAAGGAAAAGAATGATGAGAGGCAATAGGTTCCTGTTGTCTACATTTGATGGGTCAAATATAGCTAGATCTTGGGCAAGAAAGCTTGAGGCATTCTTCCTACTTCACCAAATGGTAGAGAAGGAGGCAGTAGAATTTGTAGTGCTACACCTAGAGGGTGAAGCCAATGCTTGGTGGTTTAGTCACTCAAGCCATAAAAGAGTGATTTCTCTTCTTGAGTTTACTCAAGGGCTGATTATAACCTTTGATGGAGAAACATCAGAAGAGAGGAAGCCCACACCACCATGGGAAGATACAAGTACTAGCACTGTCATAGCATTGAGAGAGTAACCTTCTACACCAGTAGTTGGAGCAGCCATTACAATAGAGGGAGGAGCCTTTGCAGCTCTACAAGAGGTTCCCACATCTCACCAAGGTATGGGAATATTTCCACTTTTACTTATTGCAGCAAATATTTCTAAAAGTTGTGGAAATATGTTTTCCTATGGCCCAGGATCAAACATTTTTGTTGGGGTAGAGCAGCAATATTGCACTACGCTGTGCAGAATTGAATGGTTCAAGAAAAAAATGAACCATCATCCTCTTGGACCCTTGTTGATTTGCACTCAACCCTTGAGGTTGAAGTGTGATCTTCTCGGGGGAGTCATGATAATTCTTGAGTCAGGATAGGAGACAACTTGTACACCATGGAGGAGTTATACAACGCTGTCAAGAGATAGCAGTAAGAGGGTTTTTCCTTCTTCACATTTGGATCCTTATGGATTCAAGATGATTGTAGACATGAGATCTTCTCTAAGAGATCTCCAAGGAGATGCCTTTCAGCACTTCATGGGAGGAAAAGAAAATAAATTGTTTGTGGAGGATGGTAGATCTCATTGGAGAAATACCAAGATGCAGAATGATGAGATGCATCCACAAGGAGTTGAGTGGATGTGGATGGGAGGAAAGAGGCTTGTAAACCACTTGCAAGTCTATGACACTAGGCAACAAGAGGCAATGTTGCATTGGCTACTCTTGAGAGAGTTTGGTCAACCTATGACATGTCCTTTTCCATGGGGTGAGAAGAGGAAGGAAGATTGGTAGGATACTTTCATCATGGGGCAGCAAGGAGTGTGGATGCATTATGATGATATGGTCATTTTGTTTTCACTAGATCAGTTGTATGGTGGAGGTATATGGAGGCAACAAAGACATTTTTTACTTTGGAGGATTGGGAGAGAGAAAGGGTAGAGTTTCTCTCACATTTTGCATGATATTGCAATGAGATATGGCAACATTATGAGGGGAGTATTTGACATTGAACATGTCATAGGATGGATTTATGAGTTGGAAGGAGTCTACTTGCATAGGCCAGCAGCGCTGTCACTTTGGAGCATGAGCTTGTTGATGGAGTGTTCCCAGGATCACTTCATGTTTGATGCACTTGATGGGCATAGAGGAGGTGAGATTGATAGAGTGGTGGATGGAATCATTGGTTGTTGCAGTATGTTCTCCTTGACTTGGATTTCCAAGCATAAGAAGGAGGATTTTCATGGAGAATGTGATTCATTCCTCTTCATATTGGTATGTCATACCACTATGGAGGATTCATCTATGGATCTTGTCACCATATTGCTTCCATCACATGGTAAGAACTTTGTTTTTGCACTTATTGATTGTTCATCACTATATTTGTATACTCTTACGATGTCCTTGCAGTGCAACTCTACAAAGGGGCAAGGTCCTCTTTAGACTCCATGGTCTATTTTTAGCCAGCTATTATGATTGAGACAACCATCTAATGTATGATCTGGGGAAATTATATGGTTTCTTCTTGTATGCTCAATTGACATATCCAACCATATACTATTTACTAGTGGGTGTGATGAATTATATAGCAAGCCATTTGTTAAGAGACAACTTTCCATACCATTTCCTGAAGCTGCAGTGCGGAAGACTGTGTTGTGACCACTTGGGAGACTGTTGGTACACTCCAGCACTACATAAAACCTTCAGTCTTTCTCTCATTATGATATTGATCATGATCCTACTTGCTGATATTATTCTTACCTATATGAGGAGCATGATTGGAGGAGGGACACAGAGTGGATGTGTTCTTAGGGGAGGAGCATCCCCACACTTTCAGCATTGCATGCTCTAAGGGGAGCATGGGAGGAGACAAGGAATATATAGCAACATATTTGTTTCTTAATGAGGAAGGCCATGAGATGGATGGGATGCCATATGATGGTAATTTATTTTCCATCATGTATGAGATGGTTTGGGCCAGCTTGATGCATAGCGCTGGGAGAGGGACCTCTGGAGGTCTAGCTTCTTTCTTACCATTTGAGGGAAACATGATGGCAGTCCAAGATCAGAAAATCTTTTACACTTGTCTTAAGTGGAGAGGAGAGCAGCGTGGGGTACGCTACTATGTCTACCATGATCATAATTTCAGCCTACCTACTCTGCCAGAGCTTTAGGTGGAGGATGATTTGCATGAGTTGCCAATTTGGAGGGTGACTCATTTTGTTTGGTTGATAGCCTGGGGAGGAGAGATTCAAATGGGGATGATTATTCCCAATCCATATCATCCCTCATGCTTCAAGAGGATATTCAAACAACCCATTGTTTCTTCCATGGATGTTCTACAATTACATAATGTCAGCTATTTAGATAGCTTACACACTTGGGAGAGGCAACTTGGAGATATATTGATGATACAACACCTTGATCCTTGGAGGATTACATGCTATGAGGTTGCTACATGGAAGGAGAGGATACTCTTTAGTCTTATCCTTGCAGTTGCTTGGGGACAAGAAACATTTGGGAGGGGAGGACTGTAATGTTCCCAATTTTGCAACAAGCAATTTGGAACATTATATTTTGCTACTTTCACCTAGGAGAGGAATAAATGGGTAAGGGAGCCCATGAATAATAAAAATATGAATAATTTACACCTTAATAAGGAAGGGGATCACTTCAGGAGCTATAATTTACACTTAAAAGTGTGAACAGAGGCAAAATAGATGAGGACATAGTCAAGTTTGACTAAGTCAACATGCATTCTTGAGGAAGAAGAGATCACCTAATTAAACCAGTTCAATGTGAACAAGGATCGGCCTAAGACACACATATGTAAACTAGATTGAATATCCCTAGTGTGAAAAGAGGCATTGGAGGTGGATTAGTTTTAGTTGACCAAAGTCAACAGCGCAGCCATAAGAGGAGGGAAGCTAGCTAAGGCAGCGCAATTTTGAAAGAGGAAGCTTCATGAAGAAGTCACCTCAAAATTGTGTGGGGCTTGGGATGAGGAGGCTCACAAAAGATAAAATGAAGGCACAAAATCAAAGTATATTCATTCATGTATTTGGATATTTTGGTCTAGAGACCATTTGCATGCTTCAGTTGTTTAGCCAGAGTTGTTGCACTGCTTAGTGCAAGGAATTCCTGTGCAGGAATTCCATCCTCTCTTGAGATCAACTTGCTTAAGGTATCAAAGGGGAGTGATTTGAGCTTCATTTCAGTATTTGGCTTGAGGCCATTCCTTCACATTTAGCCACAACATAGTCTACTTCAGTAAACTGCGTCTTTTATGCAGGAGCAGCAGCAACAGAGCTGCATTCTTTGATTGTATGCTTAACTTTGAGGAGGAGGTGCTTATTTCCCTCCTGGAGCTCCAATAAGAAGGAAAAAGGCCATTATCTCTATTATTTAGCATTTGTATGTCATATTCAGTCATTTTTAATACATTTTTGCAGTGAACTGCATTATTTTCTGCAGTGCTTCTTTGTACATGCATTTTGCAAGAAACCTTGTCGGGTGCCTTGTTTTTACTGTATAAGTGATTAAACCTCCATTTATTTGCTATATTATCAATATAAAATTATTATCAGACACTTTTCTTAATTTTATGTACAAACCCTCATGGGAATTACGCTCTCACTGTGTTCAGGAATTTCTATTTAGTAAAGTCATGGGAAATTAGTGTTTTCTAGCCTAGTCAGGAAAGGAGGAGTTGTTTAATATAGCTAGAAGAATTAGTGTGAGCTGAAATTTGGATCATAGGTCCATTATGACCTAAGATATCATATCCAGTCGTTTCCCTTGCTTATTGTTATGCTCATTTATGAAAACAACCTTTTTAGGGCATAAAATCCCCCTTTTTCCCACTTTCCGGATCATGAAACAAAGTGAAAACTGTTTCTGTAGCTAAAAATTATTTTTATGTGTTTATTATATGTATTTTAAGCTTATTAATCATAAAAAAATTGTTATACAACTTATTCATTGTTGAGTTCTATATTTGGAACATTACAGCCTATGGGGACAGTTCCACTACCTCAACCAACTTTACCAGCACCTTACACAATGTAGTAGAATTCTCAATATAATATATGACCACAAATTCCAAATCAACCCAACCTAAATCCTAACAACAGACCAGTTCAGTCAATACAAATCATTGAGGGTCTGGAGCCTGAAGATGAGTTGAAAGAATGTAACGAACTTAAGTTGAGATCTGGGCATATAATTACTCTAGATAAGGATAAAGATTTTCAACCTAAATAACCACACACAAGTAAGCCTATGAATGTAGATGATCAAAAAATAAAACAATGGGAAGATACAGTCAGACAAAAAAAATCCTTAACAAATCATAACCACTTCCCCCCCATTCCCAGAAAGATTGCCGATACCACGCCCGATTGAATATCCTGACTTTGATATTCTGGGTGAACTTAAAAATATTTGTATAAAAATTCCCCTCCTCCAGGCTATCCAAGATATTCCAATATATGCCAAAACTATTAAAGAATTGTGTATAAAGAAGTCCACGAGGAAAACAAAAAAAAACCCTTCTGTCCATGTTGTCGAGACTTTTTCTGATTTATTACTAGGCAAAGAGACTCCTGTAAAATATGAGGATCCTGAAAACCCCATTGTCATAGTCCAGATAAATGGCATTCTTTTCCCAATTCTTTAGTTTAATTAGGGGTAGCCATTAATATTCTCACAACTACAACTTGCAACATTCTTGGCATCATAGCCTTGGAACCAACAACTATATTATTGGAACTAACTGATCACTCAGTCATTAGACCAGAAGGAACATTACAAGATGTGATGGTCTCTGTAGACACTTGGGAATACTGGGCGGTTTTTTATTATTATTAACCATAGGAACCAGCTAGATGGACATCCCTTAATATTAGGAAGGCCTTGGCTAGCAACTGTTGATGCTTATATTAGCTGTCGGATAGGAAGTATGACTATAACTAGGGGGGAATGATGTGAAAAATTTAGCTTTATACCCTCCTGCTCAACCAAGCTTGACTATTATGAAAACCAGGAAGCAACCTGCAACATACTTAACAAAAAATATTTGGTCACCATTGACTGTGGTAGATGCCCTTGAATTCAAAAACCAAACTGAAGACGATGTCATTAATACTTTTATTAATCATCCTACCATAGTATCAAGTTCAAAATGCCACATGATTAAAGAATTCCTTGACAATGAAATCGAAGAATATCCCCTAAGAGATATCAATGACCAGACAATACCAATAGCCACTGTTTATAATAGCAAACCTATCTAAACTGAGCCAGGGAAGATCCTGAACATTAACAGAAATCTGAGTGATGACCAGGAATAGAAAATTATTCAAGTCCTTAGGAAAAATAAAGGGGATTTCACTTGGGATTACTCAGATATGAAAGGGATTGACCCTCAGCTATGCATGCATCACATCTACACTGAAAAGGATGCAAGAACCATTTGACAACCTCAACGTAGATTAAATCCTCAACTAAAAGATATTGTTAAAGAAGAACTTCAAAAATTGTTAGATGTGAATTTTATCTATCCTATATCTGACAGTAAATGGGTTCTCCATCAGTTGTGGTTCCCAAAAAGAATGGGAAATGGTGAATATGCATTGACTATAAAGAACTGTAATATTTCAAAATAGGGAAAATAAGAAGTGTTGGGAATATCTTAAGATATTCCAATTTTGGACTGCTCAACAATGCATTCACAGAAAAATGCATTTTCAGAAATGTTAGCCATAGGAATGAAAATCATCACTTATATCCACTAGATACATCCATATATCATATAATTCGAAGAGGAGATCAAAAATAAATGAAAATAGGTGAGGTAAACAAACCTCCCACACTAGTGTAGCTGAAAATGAATAAAAACCCTAGATACTGCTACTCAGAAATAATGCATAAAAGAGACTGCACAGTCATAAGGGGGTTTTAACTCAGAAAATAGGAGAACAAGTAGATCTACTCATGTATTAGTCAATAATTCTTTAAGAACTGAGATCTAGTCTCTTTATACAAAATGCAAGAGAACCCGACAAGAGTTTCTTGTAAAACACTTTGCATACAAGATGCGATATTTAGAAATTTACTGAATCACCACTACAACCCTAAAGCATAAGAGTGTAGAAGGCTTAAATATTTATGATATGATTTAGATTCCTCAAGGGATTCCTCCCATGAAAGGATGAACCTCTTAATCACAAGGAAACACTACAACAGAGCCACTAGACCATGCACTGAAGCTGCCTCCAAGAATAATGCATTCCCTAGCTGGAACAACATTGGGAATGTTAGGGAAATGTGTGGTATGCTACCACAAATTTAAAGCTCTATACCTCTCCAAAAAGGTCTCTCAAGTGAAGGAAACCTTCCTCCAAAGAGAAACTAGCTGAGAAAGAGGGATTCTAATCCCTTCCATTGCTGCACCCTGCAACACAGCACAATCACCTGCAGAAACTGCACTGATGAAGTAGGCTGAAGCTTGGCCTAAAAACCTGATGTGGAAAATGAATGCAAAGTCTCCCAAGAGGCTCCTCAAGGAAAGAGGTGAGATTCCCTCTCGGGAACACCCGATGCTAAACAACACTGCTACTCTGCTAAACAACAAGAGGAAGAAAAAGTCTAAGAAAACAAGAAATATAATCTAAGACATGAATAATAATGCTGCCATCCTCTTCCTTAAATAAAACATGAGTTTTCTTTCCTTTTTCCCCACTCAATTAGGTCATCTCTATCCAAAGATTCATCTCCCTCCAAAACTGCATTATTCCTTCTTTGATTCCCCCTCCTCCACAACTGCGTTGTTGACTTATTCAACGTGGACTAAACCAACTTGATATTATCCCTGTTCACACATGGAGGTGTTTTATTAATCTTAAAAGAGTGTGCCATTTCATACTTGGAGTGTTTTTATTCCTCCTTATGAGACTTATGGGCTTTTCTACCCATTTATTCACCGGTTAGAGCTGCTGCTAACTCTAATGTTCCATTTAGCTTTGAGGCTAAAATTTGGGAACATTACAGTCCTCCCCTCCAAAATATTTTCTTGTCCTCAAGAAAATGTGTAGGGAGAGAAAAATTTCTCCCCTCCTTCTATTGTGGCCTCCCATCAATAGCCTCCACCACTGCATCAAGATAATCTGCAATAAAACTGTTATCCAATGTTTCCTCCCAAGTGCGCAAAACCAAATGGTCTACATCAATCAAAGGTGGAAAGTGTGAATGGAAACCTGCTTGTTGTCCCATGGCCTGTACAAAGTATGAGTGATGAAAAACATGGTGAATGAGTGCCTCCCTCACCCATGCTATCATCCAAAGGAAATGAGCCATCCTAGGTAGCTCATCAAAAGAATCATCAACCCCGGTTTGATATAATGTGTTGGGGCTACATGAAGAGATTGGATCCTGCCATCCAAATGGTTTCTCTCTCCATTTATGGTAAAAATGGGGCTGCCTCTGTCCTTGGGCTGAAATGACATGGCCTCCAAGAATGGCCCAAGTTCCCCCATCAAACAATTCAGCCATGAAGTGCCTCCTCAAGTTCTTCAAGTGGTTCCTCCCACAAGAAGGAAAAAAGTGTGATGTGGCAATCGTGGTTTGGCCATGGTTCCTCCTGAAATGTACAACATGTAAAGTGGGGAGAATCATTATCCCAATGGGCATCTTTAGCCTCAAGCCCACTCTCCAAAAAGAAGCAAAGTACAATGAAAACAAGTTGACAAGTGATAACCGGATAGTGAATCATAGTTCCACTCATGGAACCAGCGCAGTGCATCCTTTGCCTGCATCAAAATAAGAAATAACAAGTGCTTTACCAGCCACCTTTTTTCTTCCACAGTCATCTCATAAGATGAAAACATGAAGTTACAATATGGTGTCAATGGTGCACACCAAGAATCATGTGGCTTCCCCCACAAACCACCAAAAATATAGCCAAGATCAATGCTACAAGTAGATGTAAGGACATCATCATAAAATATGCAAGAAGAGATAATTCTTCTTAATACATCATGCTTCTCAAACAAGGAAAATAAGTATAATACAAAATGTGAAATTATACCTCCTCCATCATGTACTTGAGATCTTGAGCTGAAATGGCTCAACTGGAATCTTTCCCTCACCTCTAATGAGTAGGGAAGTGGATGTGACCTCCTATCTATCATCGTCTGGGCTATGCATCTCTCCATATGCTGAAATATGTCATGCTAGATGCCCTCCCAAGTGAACTCCATCAAATAAAAATATGCCTCAAAGTGCATGGAAAGGAAGTCCTCATGTGCTGCAAGTAGAAACTTCTCCTTGAGACTAGAAGCTCTAGTCAAGAAGACTTTTCCATGTGAATAGATGACCACATCATCCACCATATGCTAATCATCTCTATCCGGGTCATCGAGAATTATGCATGCACCGAGATCCTTGGAGTACTCTACTAAGAGATGAGACCTCCATTAAGGATCAATCCTCCTAAGAGACAACGCTGGTGATCTGGCATGTGAAGCTCCCCTCATGCTGCTACCTACTACTTTGAAATCCCTCAGGCCAAAGTTCTCCACCAAAATCTTCACCTCCCCAAAGTCCAAGAGTAGTGAATCCTAAGACAAGATGTCTTCCATCAACTCTTGATCAGGTGGCCTCCTAGGTGGAATGCCTCCATGTAGGGAGACATCAATGTAAAGAGTAGACTGCACATATGGTTGGGCAACCTTGCCCCTGCCCTTATAGTGAAAATCAGTCTACCTCTTCCTTGCATTAGATTTCTGAAATAGATAAGGGTGTGTGCCTCTCATCAAGTGATGCTGCTCTTCCTCCCTACCTCCTCCTTCTAGTTGTAATGAGGCACAATCATGCTGCTCACTTATTGTGCTTGAACCTTCATGTATGAGATCTTGGGGAATTTCTTGCAAGGATACAAGAATCCCTCCTATTGGAGCATGTGCTCCTCCTCCTCCCTCTGCATGAGGAAATGGATGTGCTCTAGATGTGACAACACTATTGCCCTCAACTCCATCAATGTGTGTGGGCAACATCTCAAAAATTGGATCCTCCTGTGAAAAGGAGATCCCCATGCCCTCTTCTTTAGGAATATGGACTAGAGGTCTTGCCTCCGGCACTGTGTAATGCAAGATGTCAGTTTCTCCCATGGTTTTCTGAAGTGGAGTTTCCTCCATCACATGCAAGGGTTTTTTTCTCTCGAGTTTTCCTTGCTCATGTGTCTTAGGAAGTTTTTCACCAAACCTACCCACAATGCATCTTGCATAAGAGGAAGTGTTTTCATTTTTTAAAGAACAAGATTCAAAAATACACCATGCATGGGCCTTACCTCTGAAATGCAGCGCTACAACTCTGATGGCCTCATCTTCAGAAATATGGTGTTGCTGAAAATAGGAGTCTAGCTCCTTCATGGCAAGCTCCAGCTGAACATGTGGGTGAGCCTCCAAAAATAGATAGAAGAAATATATTTGCATCCTGTTGCTTTCTCTCCTCCACTTGGATTTTTCAAAACTCTGGAAAATCAGTATGATATCTAAACCTCTCAGTTTGGGATTCATACTCATGCAATAAATCACTAAGAGCTCTCCTCTTAGGCATTTTTCCTCCTCTCATCCATCTCAAGACAAATCTAGGAATTTGACTGCGCTGTGCATCATGGTGTGTAGCTGCATGCTCACACTCACCATGTGAAAATCTAGATTCCGCTCTAGATCCAACTTCCTTTAGAGATCCCATCTCCATTCTCATCCTCTTCATCTCTTCTTGAAAGCTTTGCATAGATTTTGGAAGAAGCTTTGTAATCTTGTCTTCCTTTCTCCCTTCACATACTGAAGCCTTCTGATTTCTATCCATCTATCCTTCCCTTGAAGTATAATGGCTTGAGATCCATAGGCTTATCCAAGATTGCAACTTTGATACCACTATAATATTCCAAAATAAGGAAAATAAGCAGTGTTGGGAATATCTTAAGATATTCCAATTTTGGACTGCTCGGAAATGTATTCACATAAAAATGAATTTTCAGAAATGTAAGCCATAGGAATGAAAATAATCACTTGGATCCACTATATACATCCATATATCATCTAATTCCAAGATAATATTAGAAAGAAATTAAACTAGGTGAGGTAAACGGACCTCCCACACTAGTGTCGCTGAAAATGACTAAAAACCCCAGACACTGCTACTCAGAAATAATGCATAAAAGGGACTACACAGTCATAAGAGGGTTTTAACTAAAAAAATAGGAGAACAAGGAGATCTACTCATGTATTATTCAATAATTCTTTAAGAACTGAGATCTAGTCTCCTTATACAAAATGCAAGAGAACCCGATAAGGGTTTCTTGTCAAACACTCTGAATACAAGATGTGATATTCAGAAATTTACTGAATCACCACTAAAAACCTAAATCATAAGAGTGTATAAGGCTGAAATATTTCTGATCTGATGTATATCCCTCAAGGGCTTTCTCCCATGAAAGGATGAACCTCTCAATCACAAGGAAACACCGCAACAGAGCCACTATACCATGCATTGAAGTTGCCTCCAAGAATAACGCATTCCCTAGCTGGAACAACATTGGGAATGTTAGGGAAATGTGTGGTCTGCTACCACAGATCTTAAATAATCTATATAACTCTCCAAATAGGTCTCTCAAGTGAAGGAAACCTTCCTCTAAAGAGAAACTAGCTGAGAAAGAGGGATTCCAATCCCTTCCACTGCTGCACCCTGCAACACTACACAATCAGCTGTAGAAATTGCGCTTATGAAGTAGGTTGAAGCTTGTCCTAAAAACCTGATGTGGAAAATGAATTCAAACTCTCCCAAGAGGCTCCTCAAGGAAATAGGTGGGATTCCCGCTTGGGAACACCCGATGTTAAACAACACTGCTACTCTGCTAAACAACAAGAGGAAGAAAAAGTCTGAGAAGACAAGAAATATAATCTAAGACATGAAGAATAATGCTGTCATCCTCTTCCTTAAATAAAACATGAGTTTTCTTGCCCTTGGTCCCAAGATTAGGTCATCTCTATCCAAAGATTCATCTTCCTCCAAAATTTCGTTATTCCTTCTTTGATTCCTCCTCCTCCACAACTGCAATGTTGACTTAGTCAAAGTGGACTGAACCAACTTGATATTATCCCTGTTCACACATGGAGGTGTTTTATTAAGCTGCAAAGAGTGTCCCCTTTTGCACTTGGATTTTTTTATTCCTCCTTAGGAGAATTGTGGGATTTTCTACCCATTTATTCAGAGGTTAGAGCTGCTGCTAACTCTAATGTTCCATTTAGCTTTGAGGCTAAAATTTGGGAACATTACAAGAAATCAACAAGGCAATGAAGAAAGACCATTTTCCCCTTCCATTTATTGATCAAGTTCTAAATACACTAGTAGGGAAGAATTTTTTTTTCTTTCCTGGATGGCTTCAGTGGCTACAACCAAATTCATATTGCCCCTGAACACCAAGATAAGACTACCTTTACCTATCCGTGGGGAACATTCGCTTACAGGGTATTACCTTTTGGATTGTGTAACGCACCTGCCACATTCCAAAGAGCCATACTCAGTATTTTTGCAGACTTGATAAATGAAGGATTGGAAGTATACATGGATGATTTCACACCCTATGGAGATGACTTCGAGCAAGCATTACAGACATTGGAAAAAGTTTTGGAACGGTGTATTACTACCAGCCTATGTTTAAGTCACGAAAAGTGCGATATGATGATGATAGAAGGCTTGATCTTGGGTCATTACATTTTAGCAGCTGGAATTCAGGTAGATCTGGAAAAAATACAGGTAATTCTCTTACTACCTACTCCTTGCACTCAAACAGAGGTACGTAGTTTTCTGGGATTTGCTGGATATTATCATAGATTTATCAAGAATTTTTCACAGATTGTTGTACCATTATATGCATTAACAAGAAACAATGATTTCATATGGACTGAAAAATGTGACACTACCTTTACAGATTTAAAACGGCTAGTATCAACAACACCAGTATTACGAGGCCTGAACTGGAATATACCATTCTAGATTTCATCAGATGCATCATACACAACCATTGGAGAAGTTCTTGGCCAAGAAGAAGACAAGAAACCCTACGCTATATATTACATTAGCAAAAACTTAACCCCTTCTGAATTGAATTACACAGTAATAGAGAAGGAATTTTTAGCTGTTATTTATGCTATTAACAAATTCAGACACTATATAATGGGATACCCAGTAATTCTATATACGGATCACTTTGCTATCAAATACTTAGCTAATAAACCCATTACGAATGGAAGAGTGACACATTAGTTGCTACTTTTGCAGGAATTTGATATAACTATAAGGGATCGACCAGGGAAGGAAAACCTTGTGGTAGATTTCCTCTCTCGAGTGCCAAGAATAGATGACGCAATAACAGTAGAATATTAGTTTCCGGATGAACACTTGTTTTCTGTAACTGTGAAAACGCCATGATACGCAGATGTGGTGAATTATTTAGCAATGGGAAAACTACCTAAACATCTGACACCTAGAGAAAGGAAATTGATAGTAAAACACAGCACCCAGTTCTCCTAGATTACAGGATACCTTTTTCACATAGGGGGTGATATGCACATCCGCATGTGTATCAGGGAAGATGAAATTTATGGTATCTTAAAAGCCTTCCACGATGGACCTTGGGGTGGACATTTTAGGTCCCTATATTACTAGTATAGTCCCTTATTGTTGTTAGTGTAACCCCCCTATTGTTACTATTGTACCCTTGTAACCCCCATATTGTTATTATCGTGCCCTTAAATTATTATTGTTAGGTTGGCTAGGATTACATTGTGGCCCGACTAGGATTACATTGGGCCCCATGGACTCCTATATATATAAAGGAGGTTTTGTAATTTGAATCATCCAATAATTGTTCATTCATGTAACGTATTGGAGGTTGTCCCCTTGAAGTGGCTTATTTCTAAGGCATTGATATCTCTTTTCTTCTCTTTTTAGAGCTGGTTTCACAACATTTGGTATCAAAGCTTTGAGATTCTAGGGTTTCGCTGCTCCAAACAGGTCAGCGTGGAATTTTCGGTATAAATTTTTTTCTACGAATGTTCAGAATCTGAAATTTTTAGAGTGTGAATCCAAACTCCTGAGGAACATCGTCAAAACATTTTAGAGTTTGGTTCACAATATTTTCGGAGATATGATCTGTGCAAGTTAGGTCATTTTGTAGGCTCTTGAATTTAACCTAAACAGGTCATTGTGGTATTTTCGTAATAACGTTTTTTCTACGAAGGGTAAGAAGCTGAAATTTGTAGAGTGCGAAGCCACAATCCTGAGGAACATCGTCAAAAATTTTAGATATTGGTTCGCAATATTTTCAAAGATATGATCTGTGGAAGCTAGGGCTTTTTTAGGCTTCTGAATTTCATCTCAAAGAGGTGATTGTGGGAAAATCTTCATAGCTCTCTCTCTGAGCATCGGATTGGAACGCTGTAAAAAGTGGCCGCAAGTGCACGAACTTTAGCTTTTGTTCTATCAATTTTAGAGTCAAATGAGGAAACAATGGCACATGGAAAGTCATACAATTTCACTCTACTGAACCAGTCCAAAATTGGGTCATTGTGGGAGATTTCACATAACTTTGCCTTGAAGAATCCAAATAATATCATATCTATGGCATTTGAAAGAAGATTTAGAGGGCTACTACAAGGCTGAATTTGAGATATTTAGGATCTAAAATTATAGAGATAATTGAATTTCAATATTGAGCTCCTCAAAAGAAAGTAAAAGGTGTGTTTTTCTTTTTTCCGAATTGCATAAGTCTTGTTTGAAGAATTAAGTTGAATTGATTCCAAGGGCATATTGTAGAATAGATATTAGTATTGGATTCTAAAACGGCCCCTAAAAATAATTAAACACCCATTGAGCCTTTAGAAAGCTCTACTATGACTCATGAAGAAGAAGAATGGAAACATGATATATCAAAATTACAAGAGCAAGTGCAACAGATTTCGCTCTCGCAAAGAGCAACAAAAAATGACATGGAAGTTTTGAAGAAAGGCGTGGAAACTAAGATGGATGGTTTGAAGAAAGGCGTGGAATGTAAGATGGATGGTTTGAAGAATGGCATGGAATCTAAGATAGATGGCATGGAAGCTGGCAGGGAATCTAAAATGGAAAACATGAAGAATGATCTAAAAGCAGACATGGAAGGTTTAACAAATTTGATACAAGAAATGTTTCCTAATGGTGAAAAGATAGTAGAGGAAACTCATGATGAGAACAAAATAAATGTTAATCGTGATTTCATAAAATCTAATGTTGGCGGGAAGAACCACCATATTCCAAAAATGGATATGAGGAAGTTTGATGGAAAGGATCCAATAACTTGGATACTACAAATGGAGCAATATTTTGATCTCCATAATGTGAAAAACACATAGAAGGTACGCATTGCAACTTTACATTTAGAACAAAATACATTTGTATGGTATCGATGGCTTTGCTCCTGTAAAAAAATTGTCACTTGGTCAATTTTTATGGAGGAAATGATAGCAAATTATGAGGATACAAAGAGCAACACCTTCTTTAGCCAATTGATAAATCTCAAACAAAAGGGTTTAATGGGGGAGCACATTGAGGACTTCCAAAATTGAATATAAGGGTAACTGATATTCCAGAGGAACACAGGATTGATCTCTTCATTGGTACTTTAAAGGATAACTTCCAACTTGAAGTTCGTGTTTTGGAACATGATTCATTGGAGAAGGCATTCAGGTTGGAAAGAAAAATTGAGTGTAAAATTATGTCGACAAGGAAGCCTACCACTCACTTCTATAAAGAGGGAAGTGTTGCTACTCCTAGATTTCCACAACCTACAAGGTTGACACCACAACAATTGGAAGAAAAAATAGCAAACGAGCTTTGCTACAGTTGTGATAGCAAATACACTAAAGGTCATAAGTGTGCTGAGAATAAATTATTTTACATAGATTGTGAAGAGGAATAAGAAAATGAACAAGAAGAGGATATACACCAGGAACCAACCCAAGAAGAGGAAGAAATGAGTCTAACCATATCGTGTAATGAATTGGCAGGAATTACCACTCCTCAAACTCTCAATATAGAAGGACATATCAAGAAGAAAAAGGTAACAGTGTTGATTGATTCAGGTAGTACCGATAATTTTATTCATTGTAAGGTAGCCAAGGAATTGAATTGTTTCCTATACCCAACACCAGAATGTCAAGTGATGGTTGCAAATGGAAGAACTATAAATTTCTTTGGAAAATGACATAATATCAAGCTAACCATGGGAGAATATGTATTGAATAGTCCAATGCTTTCCATTCCTATGGGAGGTGCTGATGTTGTACTAGGAGTATAATGGTTACAATCTTTAAGGACGATAGCTTTTAATTTTCAAGAAATTTTCTTGAAATTTTTTTCAGAAGGAAGGGAAGTTGAATTATGGGGTATTTTAGGGAAGCTGGGAAAGATAATAAGCTCTAATTTCATGACAAATCTTCTAAAGAAAGAACAACGAGGAATAATTGCACAATTATGCTCACTAGAAGTTCCAACATCAAAATCATCTATTTCTGCAGATCTCCAAAAAGTCTTGGACAATCATTCCAAGGTTTTTGAAACTCCAAAAGGAATCCCAACTATTCGTGATCATGATCATGCTATTCATTTGATTCCAGGAAGTGTTCCTCCAAACATCAGGCCTTATAGATATCCTTATGTCCAAAAGAGCGAAATTGAACATATGATTGCAAAAATGTTAGAGGCAGGTATAATTCAACCTAGTCAAAGTTCTTTCTCTGCTCCTGTAGTATTGGTACACAAGAAGGATGGATCATGGCGCATGTGTACGGATTATAGGGAGCTCAATAAGCTCACCATTAAAGATAAATTTCCCATTCCTGTGATTGATGAATTATTGGATGAATTACATGGAGCAATTTATTTTACCAAATTGGATCTTTGTTTAGGGTATCATCAAATTAGAATGAATACGGAAGATATTCCGAAAAAAACATTTTTAACTCATGAGGGTCATTATGAATTTTTGGTCATGCCTTTTGGCCTTACCAATGCACCTTCTACATTTCAAGGGTTGATGAATTCCATTTTCAAACCCTTCCTTATAAAATTTGTGCTAGTATTTTTTGATGATATACTAATCTATAGAAGGTCTTGGAAGGATCATGTTCAACATGTTGTCAGGGTTCTCAAACTATTGCACGAGAAACAATTATATGCAAAAACATCCAAATGCTTCTTTGAAGTACAAGAGGTGGAATATTTGGGTCATATTGTATCTCACGAGGGTTTTAAGGTAGACCCTAACAAAATTAAAGCCATTAAGGAATGGAAAGTACCCACAACCATAAAGAAGTTGCGAGGATTTCTCGGGTAAACAGGGTATTATCGAAAGTTTGTTAAGAATTATGGGAGAATAGCAGCACCTCTAACAACATTATTGAAGAAAGATGCAATTTCATGGACTCCTGAAGCAACTAAGTTCTTTGAACATCTTAAAGAGGCAATGTGCCTAGCACCAGTCTTAGCTACCCCAGACTTCACAAAAACCTTTATTGTGGAATTTGATGCCTCGGGAAATGGAATTGGTGTTGTTTTAATGCAAGAAGGAAGACCCATTGCTTTTGAAAGTCTTCCAATCAAAGGAAAGTATTTACAGAAACCTATTTATGAGAAGGAAATGTTAGCAATACTGCATGCACTAAAGAAATGGCGAACTTACCTAATAGGAAGACACTTCAAGGTAAAAACTGATCATGATAGTCTTAAACACTTTTTGGAACAAAGACTATCTTCAGAAGAGCAGCAAAAATGGGTCACAAAGATGTTGGGTTATGACTTTGAAATAATCTACAAAAAAGGAAAGCTTAATGTTGTTGCAGATGCAGTCTCAAGAAAGAATGAAGAGGTGGAAGCATTGCTTTGTGCCATTTCTATTATCCAACCAGATTGGATAACCGAAGCAAGAGATTAATGGAAGAAGGACGAAGAAGTGTGGACACTCATTCAAAAGTTGCAGCAAGATCCTAGTACATCTGATACATTTAGTTGGAAAAATGATTCCTTATGGTACAAATATCGCTTATATCTTTGTAAAAATTCCCAACTAAAACAAAATATTCTTCTGGAATTGCACACTTCTCCTTTAGGAGGACACTCAGGATTTTTAAAAACTTACCACAGGGTGAAGAAAGAATTTTTTTGGGATGGCCTTAAATCTGATATTCAAAAGTTTGTGGCGGAATGTTTGGTTTGCCAGCAGAATAAAGTTGAGACAATTAAGACCCAAGGTCTTCTACAACCTTTATCCATTCCAAGTCAATGTTGGGAGGATATTTCAATGGATTTTATCACAGGTTTACCTAAGTCCGAAGGAAAGAGTGTCATCATGGTGGTAGTTGATAGACTTACCAAGTATGCACACTTTTGTGCATTATCGCATCCATTTAAAGCAAGTACAGTTGCTACTACATTTATGGACAGAATTCAAAAGCTACATGGAAGCCCAAGGGTTATTGTGAGCGACAGAGATCCCATTTTTACTGGAAATTTTTGGACGGAGTTATTTTCTTGTTTGGGTACTCAATTAGCTCATAGCTCATCTTATCATCCTCAATCTGATGGTCAAACTGAGATAGTAAATAAATGTTTGAAGGATATCTTCGTTGTTTTGTATTTGATAAACAAACACAATGGGTCAAGTGGTTACCTCTCGCTGAATGGTGGTATAACACTTCCTTCCATACTGCAGCAAAAATGACCCCATTTATGGCACTTTATGGATATCATCAACCATCCATCACATCATCTTTAAGGGAAAATTCGAAGGTTCAAGCAGTGGAAGATCACATCGAGCATCAGCAAGAAGTTCTCCAACTCTTAAAGGATAACATGAATTTGGCACAAAATCGAATGAAACAACAGGCAGATCAACATCGTAGCGAGAGAAGTTTTGATGTAGGAGATTGGGTATTTTTACGGCTACAACCATACAAACAAATGTCCCTCAAGCAAGCAAAGAAGGATAATAAATTATCGCCAAAGTACTATGGTCCTTACAAGGCGTTGCAAAAGATTGGTACTATGGCATACAAATTGGAGCTTCCTGCTTCTTCGCGAGTACATCCAGTTTTCCATGTTTCATGCTTAAAGAAGGTTATAGGTGAAAATATTCCAGTTCAAACAATATTGCCAGAACTTGATGAGGAAGGAAAAATCATATTGGAACTTGAAGCGGTCACGGAAACAAGAACTTGACAGCTACGGAATCGATCAATTTCAGAGTATCTCATCAAGTGGAAGAACTTACCCACTGAAGATTCTACATGGGAGGATGAGAATTTTATACAGAAGCACCCAAATCTACTCAAGTGTTGAGGACAACACTTTTTTGAAGGAGAGGGGCATGTTAGGTTCCTATATTACTAGTATAGTCCCTTATTATTGTTAGTGTAACCCCCTTATTGTTATTATTGTACCCTTGTAACCCCCATATTTTATTATTGTGCCCTTAAATTATTATTGTTAGGTCAGCTAGGATTACATTGTGGCCCCACAGGTTACATTGCATTGTGGACTCTATATATCGTAGGGTTTTATGTTTCGAATCATCAATTGACTACGTTCATGTAATGTATTGGAGGTTTCCCCCTCAAAGTGGCTTATTTCTAAGGTGTTGATCTCCCTTTTATTCTCTTTTGGGATCTGGTTTCACAACAGGACATTTTGCAGATCACAGAACTGGACATAAAATTTTACAAATGGGCTACTACTGGCCCACGATTTTTAAGGATTCTAAGAAATTTGTTCAGGCCTACGATAGCTGTCAAAGGATGGGCCGCCTTGGCCAATCTAATGAGATGCCCCTGCATCCACAGCTGGTCATAGAACCTTTCGAGCATTGGGCATTAGATTTTTTTGGGCCAATCAACCCATCATCCAACCAAAAATCATATATATTGGTTGCAAAAGAATACATAACTATGTGGGTAGAAGCAGTAGCATTACCAAGAACCACAGAAGAAACTGTGATAAACTTTATTTTCAAAATTCTTGTACGATATGGGTTACCCAAAGAAGTAATCACTGATCGAGGGCCACAATTTTTAGGCCACAAGATCACTGCTACAATAAAAAAACATCATGTTATTCACAGAATTACCTCTCCATACCACCCACAAGCGAACAGGCAGGTAGAAAGCACCAACAAAGTAATTGAAACTATTTTAACAAATACAGTCTCATCGCACAAACGAGATTGGGCTACTCAACTGCCAGAAGCCTTAAGTCATATCACACAACTTGGAGGAATACTACTGGATACTCCCCATATCAGCTGGTAGTTGGTAAGGAACCTATTTTTCCCATAGAGTTTGAGATAAAAACACTAAGGACATCCCAGGAAGTAGGACTGGATGTAACTGAAGCCCAGATTAATAGATTACAACAAATAAATGAATTAGATGAAATCCGGCTTTTGGCTCTGCAGCATACTGCACTTATTCAACAACAAAGAGCTAAATGGCATGATTCTCTGATCAAGAAAAAGACATTTCATGAGGGTGACAGGGCACTTCTCTACGATTCCAGGTTTCAAGACTTCCCTGGTAAATTGCAGACTAGGTGGTTAGGTCCCTATGAAATAAAGGAAGTACATGAAAATGGAACTCTTACGTTGGCCACCATTGATGGGTCTGATTGTTCCTTTAAATAAAATGGGCATCAGGTGCGCCTCTACCAAAGACCACTCAGAAGAGGATCGTTTTGTCAACAGATATGGAAGGACTCCACTATGCAATTTTTAGCTGCAGAAGATAATCCCTTGGCAGCTTCATCTTTGTAAAAATTCTTTTCTTTGTGTCAAAAAAAAAAATGTAAATAATATTGTTGATTCAATTTGTTTTCTTCCTATTTTGTTGTTCCATATTCCGAACAACACTTTCTGATTTTGTTGTTCCATCTTCAGAACAACACTTTTTGGTTTTGTTGTTCCATCTTCGGAACAACACTTTTTGGTTTTTTCGTTCCATCTTTGGAACAACACTTTTTGGTTTTTTTGTTCCATCTTCAGAACAAGACTTTTTGGTTTTGTTGTTCCATCTTCGAAACAACACTTTTTGGTTTTGTTGTTCCATCTTTGGAACAACACTTTTTGGTTTTGCTGTTCCATGTTCGGAACAACACTTTTTTATTTTTGTTGTTCCATCTTCGGAATAACACTTTTTTATTTTTCTATTCCATATTCGGAACAACACTTTTTGATTTTGTTGTTCCATCTTCGGAACAACAGTTTTTTATTTTTGTTGTTCCATCTTGTAAACAACACTCACTTTTGTTTTTTTATGTTCCAATTTTGGAACAACACTTTTCTTTCTTGTACAATTTTTGTGTGTTATGAACAACACCTTTTTTTTTTATATTTCACAAACACCTCTTTCCCCTTATGGACTTACTCCTAGCTCATTTTAGCCTCATTTCTTTGATTCCTTTTATGGCCTGAAGTACAGTACCTTCACACGGATAAGAATTATGGATTTTATTAAAGCAGGTGAATATTTTTAACGTTATGATCTTTGACAAAGACAACTTCTTGATGATAGACTTAAAACAATTGAAAGGGACACAATTATTTACATTTCACTTTACTGTACTGATTTCTACTATATATGATACTGATTAATCATCTTTACCATGCTGGTTCTACTCTCCCTAGTATTATCCCTGTCTATTATCAATGGGATTATGGGTATAATTTTTCTTATTATTGACATGCTACAACTTATTACACCATTCCTACCCTTAAGGAGTACTAAGCCTCCCTCTATTTATCATAAAAATATGTAATGACAACTAAATTTTATCTACAGATAAAGGATAGGGAGTCTCATTAAGAGCCGGCCTACCATGTTCATAAGGATGTAGCAATGTGACATTCCCACTATGGCCACCAAACCAGGGTTATGATCCATTGGATGGCTAAAATATCCTTGGAATAGGAGGTCTCATTACGAGCCGACCTGTTCACTTTTTCTACTTCCCAGTGAATGGCAGTATGGTTATCTGGTTACCAC
The DNA here is from genome assembly GCA_034641835.2 of Pinus albicaulis. Classification (NCBI taxonomy): domain Eukaryota; kingdom Viridiplantae; phylum Streptophyta; class Pinopsida; order Pinales; family Pinaceae; genus Pinus; species Pinus albicaulis. Next base: position 79,862,489 of record CM076584.1, on the reverse strand, counting down.
ACCAGCGCACTGGTCTCTTCTATAGAAACAACAATGAAAATTTTCAATTATAAATTGAGGATCCTGGCTCACATGGGTTAAAAATAAACTCTATCGAGGCTATGGATGCCTGCTGGCAGCAGAAGCTCTGCTTATGTTATTGAAGTTCTATTTCCTCAATCGATAATTCTTATAATACCCTCTTCGCATTTATCTTTTTATCTGAGAGATTATTTCCTATAAACACTTCCCTAATTTACACCTTTATGCATGCGTTCATGTTTTTTACTCAATCATATCGTGTAAAGCCTGCATATCGTTAGCAAAGACTCCTTTTGTACATATTGTTGTCCTCTTTCCTTATCACATAATTTATCATCAACCAAAGCGTCTTGTCTCTTGTCATTTACTATGATTATACACCACCCTTTTAATCTATCCATCTCTCTTATTGTCCCATCATTTATTTATGTACTCAGTTCCATTTACTATTGTACCCTTCATTCCTATATCTTTCTGTCGAAACAGCCATTTAATGTCTATTTGGTCGTAGGCAACCTCTCATTTTGAAAGGGGAGAAACCTTCTATTAAACTTGTGCATGCGTTGCCATTATTTCAATGAAAGATAATATATTCCATGATAATGTAGTGTTAGTGTCTTGTAATTTGGGAAATTGGTAAACCAAATGATTGGGTAACATCATAACAAGATTTTAAGTCTTATGACCTAGCCTTCCTAGAGTCAGAGAGGGCTCTCTCTATTATGCGAAGGATGTGAACTTGTTCACTTTGTGTGTTTGATTTTAGGCTAGTGTTAAGTATGTTTTGGTTTGTTTTTGGTTTTTGAGGTAAACTTATCAAAAAGGACAAATAGAAAGAGATTTCATCAAATCAACAGGGCTATGGGGTTAGATAAAGTCAAGGTTGTCTAAATGATGGACAAATTGTACTGCAGGGCCGATTTAGTCAAGGTAAATGGATTTCTTTGGGTGAAATTGAAGTGAAATGAACTTTAAGTTTGTGAAAGACAAAGAGATCTTAAACATATACAGTTTTAAAGAAAATACTCATGAGGTAGGGAAAACCATTAATCTCTATGAATAAAACTCAAACTGATACATATGAAAGATAAACAATCCGGCGATACATAGAAGCATAAGAACTCCTAACTCTAGAAAATCACCTTCAGCTGTTTGGGAAAACAAATAAGATAAAAAAAAAAACTCAATATATGAAGAGGGAACTCCTAAAAAACATATCTTGAGCTATCAGGAACTCTGAAGTAAGTTTGCAAGCATGGACAAAGGGCAAGATCGAACGAGACCTCTTTGACTTAACTAAAACAATCAGTATTTCATAGAAAAGATTTTAGAAATGGAGTTTTGAGAAACTATAAGTAAGCAGGGCATACCTTAAATCATACTAGATAGCAAACATACTGACCATTAATGAAACAAATAAAAATTTACTGATGGACCTAAGGAGCAGCTAAGAATTCCCTAGAAATGATCGAGAGGAGGAAAACATCAAAGTTGTAATATGCAGGATGTTTGAGGTGCTTCCATGAGCATGTATCAACGTATAATTTTCTGATCTACAGAAAATAAGAAGTATGGAACATCAATGAAAACAAGAAAACATAAAAAAATCAGGGAAACATCACCATTCACCAAGCCATGGAATCCTGCACACAATGCTCCTCCACCATCAAGGCAAGCAATACATCATCCACTTCATAAAACAAGTATTTCTTCCAAGATCATAATGCTATGTATTGCTATCAATATATCAAGTTAAGCCTGTTTGTTGCAATGAATCCTCTTGTTTTATATAATCCAAAGAGGAGGAAACCCACCTAGAGCAACTAGAAGGCCATTGGCCAAAAATAAATATCTAAAACTATCCTTGAGGCCTAACAAGGTCCAAGGCACAAAATATCCTTCAAAAATATCTTTTCAGACCAAAATAGCAAAAACGAATCACTTTTAAGGCCTGACACATAAGATAAACTTGCTTAGCGCACATTTTCCCCAGTCATCACTCAAAAAACTACTTTTCAGCAAAATCTATAGGAGCGTAGCACCAGAAAAAAAGTATGTTTTGCAGTACAGTTTTGGCGGACTTTCTGATGTTGAAATGAGTCCCGTGATGGCTCGTTGGAAAGCTACGGATGCATATTTTCTAAAAATACTTGATATTTTCCAATATGATGCTTGGAAGTCATTCAAAAATTAGAAATAGTGAAAAAACCTAGGAGTGTAGCACCTACTGATATTAGGGGCAGAAAGGTTAAAAATGGTTGTTTTTGACCTTTTTGAGAGACTGAAACAGCTTCATTTGATCTGAAAATTTCTAAGCATGTTCCTTTGATGTCAAGGAATCCAAAAATATATTTTTCTTCAGCTGAGGATGCTCCAAGAAAAATTTAAGACACCCATGATCTTATGCTTTTAGGCCTAAAATTCACGAAAAACAAGAATGTGTCCAAAAATGCCCAATTTTGGTGAGTAAACCCCTTAAGGGTTTTTAGAAACATGCAATGAAGCTTGAGCAATAATTCCAAGCTGGGATTGGCCTTTTCCACATTTTTCCGTTGGGCACCTTCTTTGGGCAGCTTTGAGTTTCCTTCAGAAAAACTAATTCAATTTCTTATAGTGCTCGATCATTCTCCTTTGTAGGCCCAAATCCTTGTTAGCTTTCTCCAATTTGGTTTCCAAATGCTGATTTTCCCTCTCAAGCCAAGACTCTTTATCATTCTCAATTTCTAGAGCAAGTAGCTCCATAAGAGGGTATTGCTGTGCACAGGCTGATTCTTCTTCTTTCTGCTTTTGCAATGCTCTTCTAAGACCCATGGTCTTAGGTCTCTTTCTTATTGTCCCTTCTTCTTCATCATCTTTCGCATACTCACCCATGTATTCTTCTAACATCACTTGTGACTTTTGAGCTTCTCTTCTTTATTTGATTGCTCGGGCCTCATAGATTTCCATCTGTCCACTCATTTTCTTATTTTTCATTTGCAAAAAGTGGATAAGGTCTTTTGACCTTTCTAGATCATTTACTAAGTCTTTAACTTCGGCATCCCAATCTTGTAAGAGGGATCTAAGAATCCTGGCCTCATCTTCTTCAGCATCATTATCTAACTGTATTAGTTCAAACTCCCTCTCATGCTCATGACTGCTTTCGTGTTCTTCAATTTTCTCCTTGCCTTTTCCTTGGATGAGTTTCTTTCCTCCGGTTTTCTTAGGCAATTCAACCTTGCTCTGTTTTGGTATCTTACCTCTGCTCCTTAGTGCCTTGGTGACATTTCTTGGCACTTTTTGAATATTTTTTCTTTTCACCTTTTTAGTGGTTTTAGCCTTCACCTATTTTGATGGATTAAATATGGCCCCTTGCCTTGGAGAGGCAGTAAGCACATGTTCTTGATTGTGTTGATGAGAAATGAGAGGAGGAGTCAACACTAGTACCTGTTCAGTTTGGTCTCTTACAACTTTAGGGTTGTCCTTTTATGTGTTACTTGGTTGTGGACAACTTTCTTTACTTTTGTTGTTTTCATCACTGTCCCTATTTTTTCTATCCTTTTTATTGTTGCCTCCTTCCTTACTTTCCTCACTGCTTCCACTATCCTTTTGTTTGCTATGATTTATTTCATCACTTTCCTCTTGACCTTGGTCTTCATTGGCACCACTGTTTTTTCTGTTTAGGCCCTTACTACTTTGACTGTTTGGGCTGCTTCCTTCTTCATCAAATGTTTTTTCCTCCACTGAGCTGTGAACTGTTTGCCTCATCATTTTTACTTTTCCCTCTATTGTTGCTTTCATCATTTTCATTGTTTTGAATACCTCCCTATGGGTTGAATATTTTCTCATTGTTTTCCTTTGCTTCTTCAGTGGCTTTCTCTTTGTTATCATCACTTCCATCTTCATTGTGACTGTGTTTTTCTTGTTCACTTTTATCCATGAAAAATATTTTGGTTTGGGAGGGTGACTCATGGGAGGAAAGTGGAACATGATCAGTGGAGGGCGAAGCAAGGGGTGTGAGGACTAATTGGCACTTTTATGACTTAAAAAAAAATGATGAGGATATGTCAATTGATGAAGACGGCCTCTTAAAACTGATTCTCATAGCAAAATGCAACTTTTGGGTAAAATTTGGTTAATTTTGTCCCTTTCTGCAGCTTTCTAGATGGTGTTGTGATTTTCCTACAGGTGTGTAGCATCCTTAAGAAAATAACATAGGAGCAGATTGTAGGCGCATAGCGTCCATCTATAGGCGCATAGCGCAGAAATAGGCCTTTTTGCAGTAGTTTTTTGGAGGCCTTCGTGATGTCAGAATTGGGCCCGGGATGGCTCGTTGGAAAGGTATGGATGTTTACTTTCCAAATGTATTTTATTTTTTTCATTTGGTGTCCATTTTTTTGTCCAAAAACTGATTCTCCCAACACTGGTCAAAATTGGTGAATGCTGGTGTAGAAATGCAATTTAACTTCACCTTATGGCTTATCTGATAGATTTTTTTGTCCCTTTTTGTTTCCCTTCACCACTGCCTTTAGCATTTGAACATGCGATTAGGCTTATGATGGAATTTTTTCATTTGCAAGGCGAATTTAACAACTATGTTTGCCTCCACATTCTTTAAGTCAAGTCTATGACTGCCCTTTGTGTAACACCTTATCTATAAAACTTGGATTTTTATTTCTTTAGTGCAATGGTACTCAGTTCTTTAAAAATCAAATTTTCTCCTTTTTGAATTTAAAAATCACATATTTGATTTACTGGATTTTTGTACCTTTTCACTTTATCTTTGGAATGATAACATTAGGAAAAATTTTATACCCTCTACTTATCTTTTAAGGATGTATTCCAAAAAATAACTTGGCCTATCTGTATTTATCAAATGAAGGAGGCCCTTTAAAAGCAATTGTGCCCTCTACTTGTCATGAAGGAGGCCCTTTAAAATTAAGTATTTTCCCTCTACTTGTTATTGAAGGAGGCTTCTTTAAAATTGTGTGGGCACTTTGTTTATGCTTGAAGGAAGATACTTCAAACAAAATCTGGGCTCTTTAAACAACCTATGTTTTTGCCCTATCTCTATTCATTATTGAAGAAGACCCTTTAAAACTATGTCTTTGCCCTCTGTTTATGATTGAAGGAGGCAATGAAAACACAACTATTTAGGCTCTCTGCTTATGATTGAAGGAGGCCCTTTTTACAACCAACTTTGTCTTTAGTCCAATTTTCTTATGAGACATGTTCTTATAGAGTCTCATTGTGAAACCCATGGGCAGGTAATGTATTTCCAAATGATAAATGTCTGATGTGTCTGTCTTAGGAATAACTCTTCTCTGCAGTAACTATACCTTTATTCCTGCTGATAGTACCTTGATGTTTTAGAGTCTAGGCTATAGAAAAAAGGCAGTTGTTCTTGTATATGATTTTTACTTTGATGCCTAGTCTACTAGAGGTTCTTTTGCCAGAAAATTTCCATACCTAGCCTCATAAGATTGTTTTTCAAAGTTGTGTACATATGCTTGGGAAGAATGTGAAAATGCAATTGTGAGTTATCATGAAGTGCTAGATGTAGTAACTTCCCAACCTTTGTACTCATTTTTCCATGATGGATTATTCTTTGACTTTCTTGGCGTTTTGAGTTTGCAGGGATGAATCCTGTAGGTTTCCTTTCTCTTTGAAATCTTCATTTTCTTTGTTTCCCAACAGTCATCTGTTATAGCTTTGAAAACTTTCCTTGAAGTGTCCCCTTGTTTAGGACTGCTTAATGCCATCTATCCTAGCACCCCTGCAGAGATGCACTAATAAAATGAATTTGATCATTGGAGGCCTTTTCTGATGTATCATGATGATAATGCTTGAAAATTTCACTTGATCACTTTTCTTTAGACATAGGACGTTCTTACCCTATTTCTTCCTGAATTGAACTTTATAAGCCTTGTTGAAACAAAACACAACGACAATTTTGATGGTGTGTGACCTAGGGGTAAACAAGGGTTTTGTTTTTCCGGATAAGAAGAAAAGATGGCTGACTAATATTGAAAACAGGGTTTTTGACTAGATATATTCTTCTCAAGATACTTACCCTAAACAACATCACCTAGACCTGGACAGTGTGTCATAATTTCTGAAGGACTTCTTGGGCATAGTCAGGTCATCGGGAATTTAAACAGTGAGAGGGGAGGAGACAACTTGTCCTATGCTTAACAGTGAGCTGTGTGAAAACAGGGGACTTTGAATATTTAGAGATACAAGGCTTATGACAGTTATGGACAGGGGAGTTTTATCAAGACTGAAACTTGATGACCACTTCTAACACAGTCTGCAAGAGAGGGAAAAAGATAAAAATTTCTCTAAGGGGTTTTCTAGAGGAAAAATTGACTGTTTGAAATTGGTTTCTAGAAAACCTTGACAAGGCATATAGTCATCAAAACAAGTGAAAAATACTGATGACTAACACGCAGCATGCGGAAATTTAATAACACAATTAATATCAACTACACTTAGCTGTTACAACAACTTGTTGTTCTATCGCTCTAAGTGTTGCTGTGTTTTTTAGTATTTCTATGTTTTTTCAGTATTTTTGCATTTTTCCATTACACTCATCCCTTGCAATAGTAGGAAGAATTAAATCATTATGGGTGGTAAGACAGTCCACCGCAAACCTTTAGTGTTAGAGGTCCCTGATAGAGCCAGGGAAATACTGATCCGTGCAGGGTGGATATCCTATCTCACAAGATTTCAGCCCTCGAATGAGGAAAATGCCATTAAATTTCTACAGCATCTGCAGAATGGGGAATCCATGGTGAAATGTAGAAGAATTATAGTCACAGACGCTGTAATAGCTGAAGTATCTGGGCTGCTGGCAGAAGGAACTATATGGTCACAAAAACATGTATTGTTGCAAGATGAAGTGGAAACTTTAAAAGATGAAGGTGAGAAAGTAGTCAGGAAAGGCAAAGGCATCCAACCATCTTCTCTGGAAAAACCATGGAAAGAATTAGCAAGAATTATCCAAAGATACATTACCTGCGATGGATGATGAGATGTGGTAAGACCACGATAACTTAAACTACTAGCTGCTTTGAGACAAAGACTCACTGTTAATCTGCCATCTCTTTTGAATTATTTACTACATGATATTGTTGTTAGAATAAGATGGGCCAGACACCCTGAAACTATAACAGTCACCGTGGATTGATTAGATTAATCATCAGTCATAGCCTGGTTCAATACAAATTAACTTGGGATGGTTTCATGACGACCCTAGAGAGCATGCAAAACCCTGTAATTCAACATCCTGAAATTGTGGAGACAAACCAACAGAACCCTGTTTCGAAAAGAAAAAATACTTCCCGTTCAAAGGTTGAACCCCATAAATGAAGGAGGTCTCTAAGAATTGAAATAGCCCAGAGGATGTCTACAAATCTTCGAGATGAAAGCAATCAACTTGTGGAGATAGCCAGTCCAGTTAGGATAAGATATTCTAAATCTGAAGAAGAGGCACCCAATTCCGCATCAGAACATGAAGAAGAGGAACCCAATTCTGCATCAGAATCGGAAGAAGAGGAACCCAATTTCGCATCAAAGCCTGAAGAAGAGACAAATTCAGAACAAGAACTAGAACATAATTATAATAATGAACTAGAAAGTGAAGCAGGATTGGATCATCCTTTGGAAGTTTTTGAGATAGGGATGGCCGAGGTCCTGGCAAATATTAATGTATATATGCAACCTGGAGGACCACTTGGTCTCAGCAAAATGGAAACACAAGTCCCAGAGAATTCCGAGCATATAGAAACACTACCATCTTCAGAGGCTGCAGACACAGAAATTGTTCAGGAATCCAACAACCAGTCCGGTGACATGATTATGTTGGAATACAGCCATGAGGACTAGTAGAAGTCTGCAGACATAGAATTTAGTTACAAGTCGGACAATCAGTCAGGTGATACGGTTCTTTTGGAACATAGCCCTGATGACCAACAAGCAGCTCTAGAAACCATTGATAAACCTGTTAGTGGAGCAGATGCTCCTCAAAAGAGCCAAGTAGCCGGAGCAAAACTTAAGAAGCTGTGACAAAAGTACCGGAAGCTCCAAAATACAGTCAGAAGGCTACGACAAGAAGTTAAAAATTTAAAACTCATAACACGGCTCCTGAGGTGACCTCTGTAGCTACACAAACAAGAATATGTGAGAATAAATCAATAGGAATTCAAACCGAACTCACTCCCACTTGAACAATAGCCACCCAGGTTAATTTGCATGAAAACCTAGTAAATGCAGTTGTTCAAACGGAGGGTTGGTCCTCCCACAATAAGGAAATGCAGACTAAAGAGGTATTCACTCACAGCATCGGCACTCAGACATAAGGGAAATCCAAGGATCTCTTGTCAAGGAATGACCCTATTATTTTAAAACTTCGAGAAGAAATGATGCAAGCCCGACCTTCTTTAGAGCAACATCAACAATAGACAGTTTCCCTGCAACAATACCAGAAGTTACAAAAACAATTAAGGGAATTAGTCCTAGCAGAGAATGATGCTTTTGATAGGGCTAGATAGGAAGAAGAAAAACTGAAGAGGATGAAAACTAAGTTGAACAACGTCAGGGATCAGTTGGACACCATTTTTTGATTATATTTAGATATCTTGACCTTTCAATCTCCTGCTATGAACTATGCCTTGTTCTTATTAGAACGATATTTATTGTTAAAAATAAAAGCTGTTAGAGCCAGCAAGTCAATTAAGCTGAAGGCGATGGAAGATTTTATAAATTTCTATAAGACACATGGAGTAAAGGTCCAAAGGCTTCTTTGTGAATTTTATTTGCATAATTTCATATTAAATAAAGAAGTGGATGTGAATCCTAGCCCTTTTATTGGAGATATTCAATTTTAGGCTTTTATCTCTTTTGTAGTCAACCAACTCAAGTGGTTGAAGGCTTATAATTCATTCCAAAGACAGGAACACAGCTTAGATCTTTGGGAAAGAAGTGATCCTACTCATCCTCTGCAATTTTTTACTAATCATAAAAGATTGATGACATAGGAGGGCGTGATTAAAATTTTAGGGCCCATACATAAGGAAATTGTGCAGAAAGGAACATCATATTTCCTCTCCATTCAGGAAAGATCCCTGTTTGCATCTAAAATGAGATGGATGGTTTCAAACAACAATGTTAAGGAAAGAGAACCATTTAATTATGGAAATTTCAAAGTTGCTGCGAGACGGTTAGTCCCATACAACAATTTTATCTTAATTCAAGGACCCTATTGGGTGGGATGTCGCTTTAGAAGCCCCATTATTTGGTATCCTCCTAAAGGGTATCAGTCTGACTATGAGTTACCTGAAGGAAAATAAGCGGAAGCCTTTGCAAAATTGGCACGACATCATGGTCTCAGGCCTATTACAAACAAATCTTCTCCAACCTACGCCTTAACTTATTTGCATAAGAATTATTTATTTTTCACGGGGACATGAAAAAAGGTAAGCAAGGGAGTATGTTGAGCCTTGAAATAGGTATGTATTTACTCTTGATTACTATCCTTTTTCCTCTTCCTTATCCATCTTGTGCCATGATATAATAATATAATGAAAGGATTTTGATGAAGAATGAATGAAAAATGATTCTGATATGATTTGACCGTCCAAACTAATTCCCGTTGCTTTTTATGCTGAAAATAACAGAAGGAACAACAGGACTTAATCACGGGAAAGAAGACGCGTTAAATGCAGTTGAATCGAAGATAAATTAGTAAGGATCAGTGCAAGAACGAATGAACTGTCCGAGGATATCATTTTTCATGGATCCCTCAGGATCCCCTAATCCCGAGGGATCACACTTGTTATCTCAAAATCTAACCTTGATAAGCTGCTGGTCAAGGAGACCTTGAGTAAATATTTCAAACCAAACTTTTAGTTGAGGCTTAGCCTCGTCAACCTGAGAGGGCTCTCTCAATAGGTTAATGATTTGAAAATAAATATCAAATGGCTAACTCTATGAATAAATTGAATAAAGTGAATAATTTGTTGTACTACTAATCAACAAACATCTATTGGGTAAATGGAGTCAAATGTGATTTTAAAAAACATAAAGATCAGTTTCATATGGAAGTCAGGGCATTTTAGGGTTTAGATGCATCAATAGAACAGTAGGACAGAGAATAAACACAGTTCATGAACATATGAAGGAAGTTAGAGAACCTTCAGTGAATTCTAAGTAACATACATTCATGCCACTGCAAGTAATTTAAAGAGAAACATCATGAGACAATCAAACATCCATAACCCTTTCTGAATCCTGAGTGATGAAACAAAACTCTTTGTATTAAGATAAAAACACAGTTCTCTGATATCACAAAAAGTACACTTATTCATTGAAAATTACAACCCTGTGCAATTTGATTTCTTCCCTCTTATAGAGTGGTCATTACATCCTTGGATTCCTTCCAAAAATTTGAGAAGAAATTTGAATTTGACACCTATCAACTTCTAAACAAACTTCATTTACAAACTGACAGTAAAACTGTCTGTTTTACAATTCTAATAAAATTAGGACTAAAACACTATTGATTATATGTTAAAAACCTTTAACAACCTTATATAATCATTAAAAACTATGCTTGAAAGCTATACTTCGACCATGATGTTGCTCATCTTGTTTTTTTTAGACCCCATCAACCTGCTTCTTATCCATTCCTGCAAAATAGGAGCATGTTTCCTGTATAATAGCTGAATGTCTCATTTTTGTCCATTCGAACCAACTGTTGAAGAACTGGTGCTCAAAACATGTAGCAAATGTCTTATAACCTTCATTTGAATTTTACCTTCTAGCTATGCAAATCCCAACCTCCAAAATGGTGCAAAAACTGTCAATACTACTGCGCTACGAAACTGCTGAGTCTACTGTTTCGTAGCACAAACGTTTCCTTTTAAAATCATGCTTCAAACCTCCATTTTTATGTGCCAAACCCCCTGGGTCTTTATTGGTATTCTCCATATACCTTCCACCAACATCAAAGCTCAACACCAAACCCTTCTTACCTCTTAAAATTTGCAAAAATATTTCAAAGTGCATTCTACAGCAGTTTCGTAGTGCGCTACGAAACTACTGTGTGTCACCTTCAGCAATTTCGTAGCGCACTACAAAAGAGCTGAGTCTTCACTTGTCACAAATTCTTTCCAAAAATTTGGTTTTCAACCCTTTTAATACTATATTTTTAGGTGTATATCAACCTTCATAACCCATAACATCATCTTTAAATAGCTCAAAAAATGAGATATATTCATATAACCTCAAAAAATTGTTAAAGGATGACACTTACTGTTTGCATTTATTTTAGCTGTGGCTGATCTTCAAACTTTTATAGCTATATTTCCAAGTCTTATACTCTCCTCTTAAGCCTTCTATTGTTTTCCCTTAGCTTGGTATTGACCATCCTAATGAATTTTTCTTCTTTGATTGCAGGTAGGGTCCATATGAAGAATTGAGCTTGACTATCAATTAATTCATGGTTTGGATTTTTCTCCATCTCCCACGGTCCTTTCATCCTTTCAAAGTTTTCCCTTTCTTTTGCATGAACTCACCTTTTTCTTCAACTTATCAATCTCATTATTTTCCAATCTGATTTTGTCTTTAACATCTTCATTGCTACTCTTTTCCTTCTGAATATTGAAAACCCTGTTTCTGTCTTCTTCAAGCATTAAAAAAGATATATTTGTGGTTTCTTCAAAAACACTAGCACTTTCACCTCCTGTTTGATATTTCTCTATTTCTGACTACTTCAACTTCTTGGAGTGCCTAGTTGAGGGATTTTTGGGTTTAAATATAAACTCTACCACATCATCCTGAAAATCTAACCTTTTGGATGTCTTTAGTTTCTTTGATTTGCCGCCACCTGTATCCAGTTTGATGAAGTCTGCTTGCATTAGGGGAGACTCTGCAATGTCAATAGCTTGAAGTATATCATTCAAAATACCTTTTGACCCCTTTGTAGCTACATCCTTACCCTTTTCCTTTAACCTTTGACTCCTAGTCAACCTCATTTGATCTGTTTTACTAGTTTACTGCTCTAGAATTGTCTCCTTAACCAGAGTTTTCTTCTTCTGTGCGGATTTAGGAGTATCTTGGATTTTCAATGCTATTCCTATCATTGGTACTTTAACTTGTTTTCGAGGCTTGAGCTTAACAAATATTCTTGACTTTGTTTCTACAGGGGCAGTAATCTTTGATGGAGTTTTTTCTTTAGCTTCAGGACTAACACCTGTTCCTTCAATCCCAATTCTACTCAAAAAGATAAATTCAACCCAATCTATGTTTTTTTTCTGCATCTCATGTAAGACTATTAACTTAACTAAGCCATGGTGAAATAATGAGGTTTGACATGACTCAAATTTCATTTTTACCTTATTAGACATCTTAGCCAAACTTCTGAAAATATAGAAAGGTAAATCTAGAGATATTATCCTTCTGAAATAAAGCAAGAGTTTAAAGTGATAGGCATACACCTTATGGTATCTCCCTTCATAGGTGAAGTACCTCTGAATATTGTAGAGAAAATTGGAAAATGTATCTTTGACATAGTTTCTTGGCACAGCCTTGTTCAAGTCAACCTCTAAAAACTTTGGTTTTAGAAAGATTTTGCAGTGTACCATGTCAAACTTGAAATTTTTAAACCACATGTCTTCTCCTCTCAGAATTTCTATTACTGATGATATTACTTCAGGTAAATTGGTAAATTGAGGAATCCAATCCTTGATTTTGAACCTGTGAAGTTTGTGGCAAATTCTTTGGTGACTTGAGTGTGCCCTCCTTGAAGTTTTTCACAAAACCTCCAACAACCTACTTTCTTAAAGGCTTCTTCAACAGAATTGTCTTTTTTAAGGGATTCTACACCTTCAAGTTCTATTATTAGGCAATGACCAGACCTATGACTCCTTCTTTGTTCAACCATTTTCTTCTTGAAATCCTTGTATCTTCAGAAATATATGATAATCCCTCTGAAAACCATGTGTCTTCAGAAAATTATCAAATTAGAAATCATAGCTTCCTGTTGAATGAACTGGCTTGCTTGGTAAATGAGTTCAGCATCGCTTGATAACAATTCTGCCTCGCTTGATAACAATCCTGCTTCCACCAGTAATGAATTTCAAATTCACATGATAGAAAGTTTTGAAAATATTGTTGAATGAGCAGCCTTGCTTGAATTTGTTTCAGTTCTACCTCGCTTGAAATATAGTTTCAGTGAAATCTGGTATTTCATGACTAATTTCTTCTTCAAAACATAAGCATGCATGCACTATTGTCTTTCATGAGACAAATGAAGTCGAAAACGGCCAACATTTTTCAATTTTGAAAGGACCAATGACAATCTGACCCCTAATCGATGACAAATGACCTCTAATAATTAAAATAAATGGTTGCATGAGTGAATGAGAATTTGTGAATGACACCTAATGATGAAACATTTAACTATATTTGACAGATGTGACAGCTCAAACGCAAAACTGAGAATCCCCGATTTTGTAGAGCATGATTTGAAAATTTGGTTTTTTGCGTTACGAAATCACCAGCGTTTTCGTAGCACATAATCAACTCTTTACACTGAGCACACTATGAAAACGTGGTTTCATGGCTTATTCATCAAATCTTTGGAAAAAACTTTAAAAATGGGTTTCAAAACATGGCATAAGATCTTTGAAGAATGAAACAAGGTTGATGAAAATTGTTTGGTGATGGAATGAGACCTTTAACCCATGATCTAGACCTTTAAAAATATAAAAATGACTCTAACCCTATCTAGAATTATGACTTAGGAACAAGTGTAACTGAACAAGTTTCAGAAATTTTTTATAGTGATAACAACACTTATCTCTCCTTTTAGCTATAAAGGGACAGAGAGGGCTAGTTCTCATGCGTCATGTGTCATGTATCTTTCACTTCTACATAATGTGTAATCATAATTCATAGAACGTAGTTCTGAACAACGAGATCGTATTGTGATGACAATTTAATGAGATGATTAGTATATAATTCACGTTGTTGTTCATTCAAATATTCTGGAGTAGTTAACCAGTATTCGCTGGTGGCTAAGGGCCCAGTCTCTGGTGGATCTCACTATTGTTCCCTGTGTTATAATTTTCCATTCATTGCAAGTGTATTTTGCTTTTCCGCTTTGCAGTTGAAGTACTTTTGATAAATTCTGATTTCTAGTATTTATTCCCTTGAATACGCATTTCCAATTTATTTCCTTAAGGAATTAGTTGCTAGTTAACAAAATTGGTTTTGATTATTTAAATCATAGACAATTATTTCCAATACTTTCCTTCTGTTCAATAGCTCAAATCCAGTTGAAAGAGCTCGGTTAATGCTTCAGTGCTCTCGGTTGATTGTCATTCAAATTACTTGAATTAAGAATGAATCATAGTTTTGGGTTATAATGCTTAGATGAATCACTTTCTTTAAAGCTTCAAGATTTATGATTGCATCTATATCAAATGATTTATTTTAGCATTACTCTTTGTATGTATAGCTTGTACATATTGTGTACACGCTTGAGATGAAAGGACTTACCGAGGTTGATAATTAATGTGAGGCAATTAGGAGTTTTTAAAGACACTGTTAGCACCCAACATCTACTAATGCCATTGCAGCTGCTACAAGGATCCCAAATGTAGAGATAAATGGTTTAAAAGGGAAACCTTGATCAAAGCTATTATGAACCATATCTTAAACCTACATATAAGGATGATAAAAATACCATTTTCCCTTTCTCTCATCTCCTTGACTGAAATTTCCCTATGATGAAAATAATAATGAAATATTTCACCTGGGAGGGGAGGTTTTCTCGAATCTATTCATATGATATCTAACTCCTCATGCACTTCACGAGAGTCAAAATGCTTCGCATACCCTACTATCTCTCCCGCAACATTGAAAAGATGGAATACATTGTACAAAAGAGGGATTATAATTATTAGATGTAGAGTATTTTCCACCACTCCCTCATCAAGATGATAGTCATGCATCAGCTTGAGAAAAATAACATTCCAGGAGACACATTCATAGCAAATGAAGATTTCACTACCCCACCTAGTCAGCATGAGCATAGTATACCCTCATCATCTCATCCTCCCATATCCACTCCTCCATCTCAGCCTACTACTCATACATCATCACCAATTCAGTTTTAGTCACCCCATTTTGATCCTTCTTCTTCACCTTTCTGTAATCCTTCACCACCATCACATCATGATTCTGAGTCATCAAGAAGTGCAGAGGACATTCAGGAAACTTGGGATAATGTGACTAATGTTGAGTCATTTTCAAAGACCTATCAGAGAGGCCACAGGCATGTGTTTTATTCACTTGGAGTGAAAGGGGCCATGCCTTCTTCATCAACAAAACAGGTGGATAAAGGCAAAGAAAAGGATAAAGATCCAATCATTGATGAAAAGGAGGATAAACATGAAACAGAGCATGAGTTTCAACTGATTGACCTAGATGAGGAAGATGAGGATAAAATCTCCAGTGTAGAAATCAAAGGCAAAGAATAAAATATTAGTGAAATTCAAGCTAATATTGAAAGGGAAAAATATGTGATTGATTTTCTTGAGCAATAAAATCAACAGTTGAAAACCAAGTAGGCCATCAATGAGGTAAAGATCAGCAAAGCATAATGAGAGGTAGAAAAGGCCAAGGCCTTGTTGGAGGAGATATTGGAAATATTTGGTGAGATTGATGATGAGGAGGATCAGCCTCCAAGATAGAGACCAAGGACTAGAGGGCTAAAGAGAGCTCTCGCCCTTGAGAGACAGAGAGAAGCTGAGTTGGCAGAGCAGCTCACACCAAGTGAGTTGTTTGCCCTGGAGATTAGCAAGGAGAGAGAATCATGGCTTGATAGATCCATTTTTCATTTGGATAGGTTACTAGAGAAGTCCAACAAGAAAAATTAATTTTTTAGGACAAGAGTCAAACTTCATGCATGGAAAAATAGAATTGCATTGGCCAAGCTCAAAAGAGCTGTAATGTCCCTTTTTCAGGAACTTGCTGCTCAAACGGGAACATCTTAGATGTTCCATTTTTCCATATTCAGTGAGACACTGCAAGTCCATTTCAGAGATCGACTGTTGGGGAATTTACAAGATATGTCTCCTTCAAATAAGGGAGAGATCCTGAGGCTAGCTGGCCCTTCATAGACTCTGCCTATGGATATGCAATATTCCACCTCGGGAATTTCTGCTACAGCTACCCATGAGGACGTTGTATAAGGAATATACAACATAAATAAGGATATCCAACACTGGAATGCCCTAGAAAACTTCTAATATAACTCCCCTACATAAAATGAGCTTAAAGAAATGAATCTAGTTGGGTTCTACAGACGTCTCCAAACTATATCTCTAAAACAATGCTCAAAGAGTGAGCTACAACAATACATGAACATGAACATTAACTCTGCAAATATGAAATACATCATAAGAGGGGAAATAGTGCAGCAAAAATTATATTATTATTTCAGCATGAATATAAAAGAAATAATTGATGGAATAACCCTCTCAATCCTCTAGAACCAACTCCAATGAATATACCATGTAATGCCGGAGTAGCTGCAGCTACGCAGAATGTCGGGAAACCATAACTGCATAGTCTATTTGAGAGATGCAGTTTCTGAATACATAAAAATGATAATGTGACTGAAATATACAAGAAAAATATCCCAAGAGAAGAAAATGGGCTCAATATATGATTTAAAGCCAATCTCAGGGAGATTGATAGAAATGTCGGACAAAATACAACGGTGACAAATGAATTGTCACTGCAGCTGGAACCAGATGAATGTGAGGATGTGTCTGATCTGATATGTTGATTCCCTCCTCTGATAATTCCCTCAAAGGAGAATGGGTTGATCCCCTTTCACTCGAAAACACTCCTCCTGATGAGCACAAGAATCTCCCTTGGCACTGCCCTCATAGAATAACGCAGTTTCTCCAAGTAACTGCGTAGTGGGAGATAGTGAATGAGTGGCCTGATGCCACAGATATAAAATTAAGTCCAAGAGATCTCTCTACAACTCCTCCAAAGAATAAATCCATCCTCCTCTGAAAATGCAAGTAGGGAAGAACTTTATGAGCTCCTCTGCTGCTACCCCAGCTACACATCAACCTACTACAGGAATAACACTATAACTGAAGGAGTAAGCTTGGCCAAATTTTGGAATGAGGAAATGTAGCTCAAATCCTCTCCTCCCATGAGGAAGAGGCATGGGATCCCCACTGGGAACACCCCCAGTGCTCAAGAGCACTGCAATCCTGCTAAACAACCTGGATATGCAAGTCCTTGGCCTCACTACGAAATATCTCCTTTCACACATGATGGTGTGAAATATGGTTCCATGGTTGATCCTTTTTCATACTAGAGGTATTTTATTTATGTTTTTATTATCATTTGGCCTCCTTGCCCAATTATTCATCTCCTAAATGAATTTAGACAAAAAATAATTTTCCAATTTATTGAAGAAAAATTTGGAACATTACAATCCTCCCCTCCCAAATGTTGCTTGTCCCCAAGAAATTGCAAGGACAGAACTGGAAGGTCTCCACTCAAGGCATGGAGTCTGAAATATGATGAGGTACATATCCCTCATGTGTATCCTCCATCCCCAAGCAATCCTCCAAACAAAATTAGCCACCTCCCAACAAGGCAACTCCTGAAAATCTCCTTCCACCTCAAGCTCCAGAAATGAAGGTGGGCTGAAAATATGAACTTGGAAAGCATAATTGCTCACCTCATGTTGTCCTTCTCTCCACTTATGATAACTGTAGAGTATGTTCTAATCCTGGGCTGAAAAATTATTTCCCTCAAATGGAAAAGTGAAGAACAATTCTCCAAAGAGTGCACCTCCAACCATGAAGAACAAGCTGGCCCAAAAAAATCCATCCATGATGATTAGGACAAGATCATCATAGAGTATCCAAATGAGAATTTTTCTGCAAGTTATACATGATGATACATGATACAAACATTGGCTCACAAGGATAAAACACAGTTTCACCCACTGCAATCTCAGAAAGTTACATGGCAAGCACTGTACAAGATTCATCACATCTACTAAAGGATAGTAAATGGTTGAATGTAACAATAATACATGATCAAGCACTTGCCCATGGCTGTAAAATGGATGAACATAAATTTCATGGCCCACCTCAAAAGAGAATAAACATTTGGCTGTGGTGGCCATACCTCCTCCCATGCTCCCATTAGAACATGTAGTGCAGAAATTGTGAGAATTTTTCCCACTCAAAGACACATCCAACTCATGTTCCTCTCTCATAATCATGCCTTCCATACAAATCTGATCTATATCAGCAAATGAAGTCATGATCAACAATAGAATGAAGAGAATGTTGAAGGTTTCATGTGGTGCAAGAAGGTACCAACAGCTTCCCAAACAAGTACAACGCAGTTTTACAAGTTGTTGCTTGATGAAAGTACAAGGAAAAATGTTTCTTTCTACATGGATAATCATGCATGTCTTCATATGATACATGTTATAGTGCAGAAAATGAACATACATGTGATCATAAAACATTTTCCCAAGGCCATAAAAGAGATGGCTGCCTCCATGATGTAGATTGGCCCAATACAACTCATGGAGCAATGTGACAAGCTTTCCCTCTTGTGAAGCAATGCACTGCATAAGAATGGTAAAAGTGTGCAAATCAATGAATGTGTAAAAAAACTTCTCACAAAATGTTGGAATTAAGATGGTACATGGGTCCATAAATAAGTCCTCCATAGTTTTTTGGCATGCTATGAAGAAGAATGAACCATGTGCTGCAAAAAGATGCTTGGAACCCGAAGTCAAGAAGAACAAGCCATAGTTGTAGATGGATCTATCATCATTACCTCCTCTTTATTCATCAAGTGAAAATATGAAATGATCTTGGGACCTGTGGGTTATGGATCCACCACACTTCCGTTGGGCACATTTCATCTATAAGTCTCTGCTCCCAAGTGATAGCGTTGTGAGCTCATGTAAATAAGCTCCTGTCAATACAAAGCTATGTTCTTTGACATGATCCTTGTCAAAGATTCCTCTAATAATGCTACAACAAATAGGGAATACTTTCCAAGATGGAAGTGCTTCCAAGTCATCATCAAATATCAAGGAGATAATTCCATCTCCTCCTCCTGCAACATCATGCAAAGTGTGAGAGAAAATCTGCTCTTTCTCTCCCAGAAATAAGCGAAGTAACAAGAAATTTTTCTGCCTCCCAATACCTCCATCATACTGATCATGTGATGAATACATAATGAATGATATGAGTATCATATCAACACCATGCATCCATACTCTATGCTACTTAATGATGCAAGTATCCATCCTCTTACTCTTAAGAAGAGTGATTTCCAAGTGATGGCCAAACTCTTTCAAGAGTAACCAGCACAGCCAAGCCTCCTGCTGCCCGATATCATAAATCTGCAAGTAGCCCCCTAGCTCCTTGCTCATCAACCACATCCACTCAATCACTTTTGGATGCCTCCTTCTTCTCCTCATCTTGGTACTCCTCCCATGAGGGCTACCATCCTCCCAAATCAAATTCCTGCCTTTGCACTTCATGGCATTTTGAAATGCAAGCTTCTCAAGGATCAATGAGACCCTATCAAGACCCAAATAGGTGGTAGGAAAAAACCTCCCATCATGATGTGTATGGCCCAAGGGATTTCCAACACAAGCATGAGAGATTATATCCATCCTAAGATGTCCTCCATCTTCTATCTTCTCTTGTGAGAAAGGAAGATAATCTTTGCACTCCATGGTGTGTTGAAGTGCACCTCTGATGAGATTTCTCCTTGAGACCTCCCTCTCATCCATAGTCTTCCAAAACAAATGAGGTCTTGGATCTAACAGTAGAAGTTCCTCTTTGAGCTGAGAGAAGCTCATTGAGAAAATGTCATCTTGAAGGGAGAAAGAGTTTCTTACTCCAAGATGTCTAATATCAATCTTCAAGGCTTCAAACCCCAACCTCCAATGTGATGTACAACCCAACAATGGATCATGAGAATGATGGTTTGATTCCTTCTTGAGTGTTTCCATGTTGCAAAGCGCAGTGCAACCAAGTTGCTCTATGATAGCAGTGTGATTTGACCCTTGGTCATGCAAAAGTAAATCTCCACAATTTTCAAAAGAAGTTGCTACAACAATAGATTGTGGAAATTCTTTCATACCTTGATGTGCATTTGGAACTTCTTGTAGGGTTTCAAGAGTTCCTTCCTCAAAAGTGTTGGCTGCCCCAACTGTTGATACATGTGGTTGCTCCTCTATGAGTGTGACATCGTTATCACAAGCCTCCTCAAGTGGTGATGTGATCTCTTATTTCTTTTCCCCTTCATCATCAAAGTTTTTGATCAACCCTTGAGTGAACTCTTCAAAATTCTTCACCCTTGCATGGCTCAAGTGGCTGTACCACCAAACATATGCTTCACCCTCCAAGTGCAGCGCTGAGATTTCAACAGCTTCTTTCCCCACTATAAGATGTAGTAGGAAAAATTCCTCCAACTTTCTCACCCAAGTTCTTGCAGTATATGACCCATCATAGGTAGACAACATAAATCTATTGCCTTTGATTTCTCTTCTGCTACATGGTCTCTTCTCTTCCTTCAGCTGGATGAAATGAGGAAAATATACAACCTCCTTGAAGCCTCTAGTTTGAGATCTATACTCAACAAGGTAATCACTAGGAATCTGATAATCCAAGTGTCTTCGATGCTCAATGTCTTCTTCTTGATGAGAATAGGAAGTGCATGGTACTTCCTCTTATCCTTCTTCAATCTTCTTGACCTCCTTGGAGAGGTCTCCTCTGGATCTGAACACAGATGAGAATAAGCTCATCTTCTTCAACATTCTGATCTTCTTGGTGAAGACTCATAGGCTAAGCCAAGAAAGTTGCTATGATACCACTATAATGTCCCTTTTTCAGGAAATTGCTGCTCAATCGGGAACATCTTAGATGTTCCATTTTTCCTTCTTCAGTGAGACATTGAAAGTCCATTTTAGAGCTTGAATGTTGGGGAATTTATAGGATATGTCTCCTTCAAAGAAGGGAGAGATCCTGAGGCTAGCTGGCCCTTCACAGATTCTGCCTATGGATATGCAATATTCCACCTCGGGAATTTCTGCTACAACTACCCATGAGGACGCTGTATAAGGAATTTGCTGCATAAATAAGGCTATCCAACGCTAGGATGCCATAGAACACTTCTAATATAACTCCCTGCAAAAAATGAGCTTAAAGAAATGATTCTATTTGGGTTATACAGACCTCCCCAAACTAGATCTATAAAACAATGCTCAAAGAGTGAGCTACAACAATACATGAAAAGGCTGAAGAGAATTCCTGAAAATTTCACTAGAGAGATAGAATAGAAAGAGAGACCTTTGTCGAGAGAGCTTAGGCTTGTGTCCTCACCTCATCCAAATTCCCCGACAATCCTTCGAGATGTGCTTCAACTGAACCCTGCTGAAGGAGGTTGTGACGTCAAGGCTCTGGTTGTAAATCTTTCTTCTATTTACATATATATACAATACTATTGTCTGGTTCCCATCTTTTGTTAATATGTTTTATTCGATGCAATATGCTTAACCTTCCTTGAATGCTTAGTTGATTATGAATGAAATCATTGTCTTGTATGCTGCTCTTGTTTTCTGGTCTTCATGAAGGTATCCGAGCACTATTTCAGAAGTATTGTGACCCGTTGAGACAGAGATCAAGATGCCACCACCACTACAGCGACAACAAAATTGGACTCCATGTAGGTCAATCTATCCCTTCCTTTTCATTCATTAATTAGGAACCTACGATTTAGCTTGTCCCTTTGTTGCTAGACCCACTCTAGGGCTAGAGGGATCATCTATATTTGTAGAGAGGATTTACCTTCACAACAAATTGGCGACTCCGCTAGGGATTAGTGTGAGTTTTTTGTTTCGTTTCCCATTAGGATTTTTCCTTTTCAAGTTGACTTCTGTCGTTTTCATGCTTGTCTATATTTTTTGGCTTGCTTGATTGTTTGGAATCCTCCTGTTCAGCTCCAGAGTGTCAAGATTGACCTTTTCTCACTGGTTCTTCCCTCCTCCCATATTTATCTAGATTGGAATGAGTTTGCCTTGAAAAGTCGTGCTAATTAGTGCAGGTTGTTTTTTTGCAATAGTTCCAACCCCTATTTGGCATGGATTACCGCCTCACAGTCACGCTGAATCGTGTAGGATTTGGTTTGACCCTTTTGCTGAGTTTTTGGTCTGTTGTGCTTGACTCTGGATTGTTTTCTTGATTTGAAATTGGTCTTTTGGAGTTTTTTTAACCGTTCTAGGCTTTCTCTTCTTAGTCGTTTTTCTATTCTCTCATCGATGCAGTTCATAGCCCTAGGGTTTCTAGGTGTCTTTCGCTCGCTGAGCCTTTTGATTGAAGTTCGAGTCTTTTGGGTTTTGTCAGTTCGATTCCCTGATCGGTTGATTTATTCTTTCCTGATCCTTAGAGTTTTTGGTTTGTTGAATGATTACTCTTGTGTTTTTTTGACTCTCCATCCCTTCACTTCGAGCATAGATCACATTTCTCATTTAGGTCATTTTGAAAGCTTTCGCTTTGTTTGAAAGAGTGCATCATTGGTTTGAGTACTTTTTATGTCTATATTGCTTTCGAATTGATTGTTTTGAGATCTCTACATTCACAGTGATCTTAACTAGTGTTTTCTTTGTTTTTAATGTAATTAGTGCATTTTGTACTTCATTCATTAAAAAAATCAAAAAATTTCATTCTTTCGTTTACATCGAAAATGAAAAATTCTTTTGCATAACTAGCACTTGACAAACTAGGAAAGAGTTTTTCATTTTTCATTTAGGTTGTATTAGATGCGTTGGAGGAATTCTTCGTATGTTTTGATTGTTTGCTTCTTTTTGAAATATCTCTATCCTTCTCTTAGTTATCATTCATCGAACGGAAAATGGTGTTCTTTTTCATGTAGCTTGCATTTAGGAAATTTGAGATCAAATTTGGTAGGGCCTTGAAACTCAAACATTAATTCATGCTCAACTGTAAAATTTATTCATTCAATCTAAGGAAGAATTGGAACTTAATGCAAACATTATTAGAAGTCTAGGCTAGTGACGTGCTCAGGCATCATTGTTCACCGCTTGGCTTTAGACAACACGAGTACAGACTTGTGCTCCCCATATTGTCATGTATATAACGAGAGACCGTCATAGGTTCAAATCCTTTATCCATAGGAAGCCCAGTCTGCCGCCCTATAACCATGATACACTGAACATAGCATTCGGGGAGACTACGTGCATGTACGTTAAGTCCTTGGTCATTTCTATTTCATTTGATCACCAAGGTGTATATGGAGGTTCATGAAAACTTGGTACACCCTCTTACCTAGATTACCTGAGTAATAATTTTGATATTTTCATGACTCCTTAAAAAGGAAAATATCATCGAGCTCTTGTCCTTTCATGCTCGTTTCAACCTGAAAGTGATAGAGTCACCTTTTTCCTATTTCTTGACTCTTGAAATATGAAATGGCAATGTTTTGTTTCAATGTCTTAAAATAGTAACTGCCCAAGAAATATTCCTGGTTAAAGTTTCCTTCCTCAGTGTTTTGTTTTAGGGTTGTTTCCTATGGCAACTTTTCTGGAGTTTACCAACCAAGGAATCCCCTCCAAAGGGAATCCTAGTCCTTTTCTTTTTTTGGGAATGTTGGTGCTCCTTATATGGCAACACTATCCCTTCATGGGTTAATTGTTGGGTTTCCTGTTTGGTTATTTTCGACCTCTGTGGTCTCAAGTGTTTCTCCCACTGTAAAACCAGCCCCTCCACCTAAGCAACATCATGTTGATTCTAAGGAGGACCTCTCCCCTTCTTTTCCTATTTATTCGTCCTCCTCTTCTACTTCTCCTAGTGAAATTATGGATTCTGATAACCCGGTGGCTAAGAAGAAGAAGAAGAAGAAGACAAAAAAGAAGAAGACAGATAAGAGAGAGGCCAACTCTGCGGCTATTGTGCCTAAGAAAAAATCCCTTGATAAACCATCCAACCTTCCACAGAAAGTCAAATTCCCTTGCATGTTGTGCAAAGGTGACCACTTTCTTCAATACTGACCTGGCATTCCCAAGGTACTTGAAGCATGGTCCGAGGGCCGTCCATCGTTGCCTTTGGCTTCTGGAAGTCATATTGGTGGCACATCTTCGACTAGTCATGATAAGACTCATAATAAATGGGGTAACATTACGAATCCTTGTAAGTTGTGTGAAAGGCATCATCCCATTCACCTTTTCCAATTCATGGATGAAGCCACGAGAGTGTTGGAAAAACCTACTGTTTCTGCACTTGCCTTCTGTATGGTTACAAGAATATTTCTTCGAGTCCTCTGCTAGTTGATTCAACGATTGGTCAAGATTCATCCTTGTTCAATCGCATTTCCTCAGAAATTAAAATTCAAGAATCCGTTCCCAACCAATCATTGGTCAAGGAATCGGTCGATATGATCCCACCCATGGTTTAATAGGTATTTTCCGTCAAGAGTGGATCTCATTCCCCTCACGTTCTTCTTGTTTCTTCAGATTCCTTGAACTTGGAGAAAGATCCTCCCGTCCCTGTGACTCAAGAATTTTCTCTTCCTGCTCCCATGTCTATGGTCTAGGAGGATGCTCCTCTTGCTCTAGTAACACTAGGGGATGACCATCTCACTTTAGTGGTACCCTCTCCAAGTAGTTTAGTTGATTCCTTCGATTGGATTCGATTTGTGGGATACCGCCTTCCTTCTTATGTGCCTTTTGAGATCACAATATAGACCTTTGATGTGGCCATACCTAGCACAATTATAGATAAAGGCACCTCTGTTAGTGTTCTGCCTTCAACTACTTGGAAAGTTTTTGGTTCTCCACCGCTTGTGCCTGTTATGCAGAATTTGTTAGCTTTTAACAGAGGAACCAGTCAATCATTAGGGATCCTTCCGAAGTTGTCGATCACTTTGGGAGGGAAAACCATTTGTATAGACGTGATGGTTGTTCTAGGCCCCTTGGATTTAAATTTACTCTTGGGGCACGACTATGCTTATGCCATGGGTGCACTTGTCTCCTCCCTCTTTCGTGTGATCTATTTTCCACACAAAGGTCAGATCGTGACCATTGATCAACTTTCATTCTTTGGTCTGGAAGTGGCAACTAGCCCACCATCATCTCTACTGGATTTTTATCCGCCAGTTGTATCTTCCTCGCCACATGTTAATTATGTGGCCACTTTCTCGTTGCCCTCTTCCATCTACTAGGGGCATTCGATCGTGATTTCCAAGATGTTGTTCTCCCATCAGATGCAAACCTCTTGGAAGCCATGATCTCTTATTCATTATGATAAAAGGTATGGAGAGCATAGCTCTTTTTCTTGTGTCAAGCTCATTAAAAAATGAAACAAGATTTCATGAGAACTGTTCGTTTACTATGTCAATCTCATTAAAAAATGAATTTGGTCATGAGGATAGTTCCTTTAATGTGTCAACCTCGTTAAAACAATGAAACACGTTCCTGCTCAATTCGAGTCTTTGATTAGATCTCGTAATATCCTAATCAAGTCTTTCTATGATCTCGTAATTTGAACCTTCACTCCATCTGCATTTCATTCATTAGAGCTGGACTGAAGCTTGGGGGGTATGTACCCCCAATTGAGTCACCATGCTAAGGGAATTCCCATTTTTCAAGCATATTTTACCTTTGTTTCAATATTTCATAAAAATGAAACCAATCTCAAGCATGGTTTTCTTTTGTTTTCGATCTTGTGTAAAAATGAAATCTTTTTGGCTTGGTGTGCCTTGTGAACGTTTTCCTGCTTTTTGGGTCATTTCTTATTATGGAGACTTTTTAACTGATACATTAGATAACATTGTACTAGGAATTTGCGTAATTTGTAAAATCATCATCACATGATAGTATCCATAACATGAAATAGATGTATATATCTGTGTGTGTGTGTGTGTGTGTGTTTGCATCAGTGTGCATCATAAGTACAAAAAATATGTGTGTTCTGTTACATCCTGAGACACCATGTCTCTCAAAATATGCAGAGATAAATCCTAAGTGTCTAATCGGTGTGATGCTCATGATAGCATGTCACTGCCCATACAAGCCGCCTCAACAAGCGGTGAACTCGGTTTGACACCCCTAGAGTGTGTCTCTGGTATGCATGAGGAACATCGTCGAAATGCACATAGTCTAGGACCCCACGAGAGATTCCCTCCAAATTTCATATGATTTCTTCCTCCTCGCCTCCCTCACCATGAGGGGAAATATAAAAGTCATAAGGGATTTGCCTCGCTATCAGAGACATGCCTACAGGTCTCTCTGGGCCAACATCTGCAAACACGTGGATTTAATGTCAGAACATACAAAACAAAAAAAAGCATAATACTCATGAAAATAAAAATGAGTCTTACCAAGTGCTTCATCCCAATCCTCTCCTTATGGGAGTGGGAGATCTGGATCACCAGTAAAATATGTGCCAGAGTAGGACAGTCCTCCACGAAAATCAACTGTCGATGGAGCCAATAGAAAAACTCTAGTCTTCAGGACATCTGTTGGCTGCCCCCTGACCTTGGCATAAGCGCTACCCAATGGGCCATCCACGGCTCCTACGCTGGTGGTGTTGGAACTATCACTTCTTGTCGCTGAAATATCGGTAGTCGATCCAGGAAGAATGATACCAGGATAGATCCATATCCAAACTGCTTTAGTTTGATCTTCTTGCATTTCATCAGTTGATGTTTCATATTGATCGTCGCTGCCTCTGCCTAGTTGTAGAGGGTCGATGTCGAGAAGTCCACTTCAAGAAGCAACTGTGTCTTTGTTGCTTCCTGTGGTGCTTGCGATCCTGCAACTTGCGTAATGGTGTGTAACACTACTTTTAGTGCCAAGTCCGAGATAGTCTGGTTATCCACTTTCCCGCTTCTTGATCCTTTCCATGCCCCTTGACATACCATGTCGATCACCATGCTCTTGTTTTCCATGGAGGGCCAGGTACTGGTCAGGACTGGTGTTGCTCCCCTCCGCGACAGTATTTTTATGAAGTAAATGTCTAAAACATCAATCTCGAGTTCCTGATCACAAAGAATGAATTTTTCATGATCCTCATCCCAAATATTGATTAAGTATTACAGCAGTTCCAGTTGAGCTCTGAGGCACGGTGTCAAGAAGAATTTTTTAGTCCATAGTCTCTAAGGGCTTCCATGCATCTTTCATTTTCCATGGCAAGCTCATCTTCTTCAGAGTGTTCCCGTCCTTTCCATTCAATCACCATTTTTCCACTTCACACCTCGAAACATGTTCATATGAACCTCATTAGCCAAATGAAAATGCTTTTGATTTGTGAAATTGGGCTCATTTTCTTACATCCATAAGCTAAAGCAGTTTGCGTAGTTGGCGCGACTGTTTTAGAAACAATCATGCCAATGGACGCGCCCCAGTTCAGAAATTTGCGCGATTGGCGCGCACCGTGCCCAATACTCATGCCAACCACCGTGCCCTATATTTTACAAATTTCCCCAAAAAAAATCCAAATTTTGGGTTGTAGGTAATGAAAGAGGAATCAAAATTAAGGGAAGGACAATGGCTCTTACCTGAAACTGACGGATTCGAGATTGGTCTACCGGATTACCCACTATCGTCGCCGCAAAATCACAATGAAAAATGGGTAACTATTGCTCCACAAGAAGAAAAAGTGAAAAGTAATTATTTTTTACCATTTTTGGCATTTTATAAACTTTTCAAAACCCTCATTAGGTTTTAAGACATATTTTTTGATTATTTCACTATGTTATTTTGAGAAATGGGTTTTAATTTTGTCACTTGTGTAGCAACATGTCTTTAATGAGATAGAAATAAAGTAACGAGTTGTATTTTATAATTTTTCGGACTCAGTAAAAACATGAAAAATTCCTTACCGGAGTCATCTTTCATCTCTTTTCTGACTCTCTAAAACTGAAAAGATTTTCGAGACTCTTATCGTTTTGAACTTGTTAAATGGTTGCGAAGCGATATCTACCCAGTATATGTTTAGCCCTTTTTCGGGTTGGGATAGATTATTTATGAAAAATGAATACCTTAGCCTATCATGACTAAGAGGTTCTCTCGGATATTTTTTTCTAACTTTTCGGATCTAAGGGACTATTGACGAAAAGGGACCTGTTGGAGTTTTCTTTTTTGCTTCTTTTCAAACTATGTAAACATGAAAAGATGCCAAGTTCTTCCTTTTTCAGACTCGTTAAACCCTGATGACATCGGACATCGTTACCATGACGTTCATCGAGTTCCTCCTTCCTAGGGCTTGTAAAATGTACTATGATGGATTTGTCCAAAGGAAAAACTCACATTGCAAGCATATGATATCCCCTTCAAGCTTGTTTTAAAAAATAATTGGGGTACTTGCTAGAAATGGTGGGGGAAAATGGAACCAGTCTTTAGTCGTGTCAGCAACATGTCGCTCTTGAACATGACACTCATTTTCATTCGTGTCGGGTTGGGGACATCTCATTTCGTCATTTTTTCCTCCATGGGTTTGGGTAATCTCTTTTCACCTCTCATCTGCTCTTTGCCACATTATCATGACCTCATACCCCTAGATGTCAAATACTACCAAATCCAGAGTCGTGTCACTGATATGTTCAAGAGAAATTTTCCTCTGCAGTTTTCAACCTTCCTCTGATCCTCTGTTTGCTCTTATTTCACTATCATCATGTTGCTCTATCTCATGTCGATGATGTGGGAAACATTATGGCCCTCCTTTGACCGGGTCACTTCCTGTCGGCTTCAACTCATTATTGAGGAAGTTGATCTAGAGACTCCCTTCCGGTACCTTGGAGCTTGCATGCCTCAATGGCAAGTTATTCGCATTCGACGACAGGCCCACATCATTAGCCTTCGATCGAGGGATTCTACGGGTGTTCAACGCCAGGTCACTATTCACATTTTGTAGATTGTACCTATTGTACCTTGAGATCCATTTTAATTATTGGTGGTTTCTCTCGTGCCTATTAACAGCTTTCATCCTTGGCTAGTAATCAGATGACTTTATTTCATGTTCGACTTCAAGTCACATATTCGCATGCTTGAATTTGTACTTTTTCAGGTCGAGATGGAGCGCAAGACCCTGGGTTTTTTCTGATGAGATACAGGCTACGGGATATTTTGGTTTATCATGACTTATTACATGACTCTTTTGATTGGATGCCTACGACCATACCTAAGTCTATTTGTTGATCCTTATTGCTGGTTGGCTACGTCCATACCTCGGATCCTAGTTTTTATGTACTCTATTATGGATGGCTGCGCCCATGCCACGTGTTCATGTATCAGGGATATCAGTTGTATTTGTAATTGTAGGTTTTTCGAAAATAGTGTTTGGTTCGAATGCATTCTCGTAAAGCATTTCACCCCTCCCTCTCTCTCGGACCTCGTGCTTTAGGGGGCATATGTTACACAAAATTTTGTCATTGTCCATGCAATCCCCATCCCACACATTGGAGGATCATTTCTGTGACTAATAATAAGTGTCATGCCTTGCAAATACCATCATTACATCCTTTTCCATGAGGACAACACTCCTTCTATTGACAATTACCTAAGCAGACCATCAAAAACACATGTTTTTTCCTTGGTGCTAGTAGACGATTATGCCCTCGTGCCAATGAGGAATATTAACGCTGGGCCCCATGCCCATTAGCACTCTATCCCAGTTAACTACCCACGCCAACCTATTAAGGAATGTTTTTTAAATATAGAGGTGAAGTTTCTATCCTAACAACTTCGTGGGCGAGTAAGCTAGAGTGGTTCGACTGAATAACCACATACTCCCTCCTTTGGCCTCTTGTTTCCACATTTTTGGGAAACCTCCCAAGGGATAAGGCCTCCCTTCCACCATTGTAGGGATCCCAACCTCCTTCTCTCCCTTTATAAATAAATCCATCTTCCATTGATGTACTAGATGAACAATCATAGCTGAAAGGATGAAGATAATTCCTAAACATTTCACTAGAGAGAAAGAACAGAAAGAGATACCTTTGTCAAGAAAGCTTAGGCTTGTTTCCTCACCTCGTCTGAATTCCTTGACGATCCTTCGAGACGCACTTCGAATGAACCCCACTGAAGGAGGCTGTGACATAAAGGCTTTGGTTGTAACTCTTTCTTCTATTTATATATATACATGACTATTGTCTGGTTCCCATCTTGTGTTAATATGTTTTATTTGATGCAATATGTTTAACATTCCTTCACTGGTTAGTTGATTATGAATGAAATAGTTGTCTTGTATGCTGCTCTTGTTTGCTGATCTTTGTGTAGGTATTTGAGCACTGTTGTAGAAGGATTGTGACCGGTCGAGACATAGATCAAGAGGCCACCACCACTACAAAGACGACAATGTTGGACTCTAGGTAGGTCAATCTACCCCATCCTTTTCATTCATTAATTAGGAACCTACAATTTAGCTTGTCCCTTTTTTTCTAGACCCACTCTAGGGCTAGAGGGACCGTCTCTGTCCGAAGAGAGGATTTACTTTCACAGCACCTGAACATTAATCAAATTTGTAGCTATTTTTATGGAATCCATGTGGTATGGTGTTTGTTTTCAGTTTCTTCTTTGTGCTCAGATGTTAGAATGTTTTTTTTACTTCATCCATCATTTCATTGCTATTAAGTGAATGTTTTCAAGTTAGATGAACAAAATCCATAATTTCTATGCTATGTTTTGGGTAAATATTCACAATTTGTAATTTCTTTAGTTTATAAAGAAACCATGAATTCACCATGCTCTTTCTAGCTCCTCACCTGTCTTGATCATCTCGTAATAAAAAATCCCTAAAGTGCTAAACATTTTACCTACCTTGCCCCATAGAACACCCTGCAAATCTTGACCTAATTTCCTTGCCCTGACTGTTTGACTCCTCTTGATCCAGCAAAACCCTATACAATCAAAATAAAAAATCCTAAGCTACTATACCTAGCCTAATATTTTCTTTACTCAGCCATCTTGGCTGTGATCCTTACGGAGACAGCCATCTCCTTGCCTAATAGGGCTAGCTACTTGGCTAAGCATGGTTTGTGGTTAACTCAGAATTTCCTTTTTCAGCCTAAGGCTCAATCCAAGTGATAACACATGCATTAGGGCTGATTTTGAGGTGTTCATTGTGACAAGGAAGGGCAAGCCAACTTTGGGATACATCTACAAAGTCAACTACTATTTATGGTTGTAAACTGTCTCCTATATTTGTCAATACAAATTGTATCGTGTTTTCCTATATATATTTTTTTATGTTTGCACTCATGTATTTCAATGCCATGATGATTCACTAAATAGATACTTTATATTATTCTACATGGATGTTGTGGATAATTTTCTTGTTTTAGTCATATGTGCAGGTTCTAATTATAGCACTTGGAGCTAGAATTATATCTTACAAGCGAGGAGGAAAGAAAATATTGCTACAAATTCTAGGTAGGCTTCTTTCCCATTTTCTAATTTATCTAAGGAAAACTCAAAATTTTTTGTCTTATTTTGTTCTAGATTGGACCACTAGATCTAGGGAATTCACCTTTGTTCGCAATCATGAAAATTTCGCATAAAAAATTGGCGATTCCACTAGGGATCGATTCTTACCTTAGTGGTTTTCTTGACCATAATATCTTTTTCACCTCTTAAAGTGACCTTGATTGACTCATTTAGAAGTTGATTGAACTTAGGAAAACATCTTGAGCTTTCTTTGTTTTTTTGTGTCATATTTTGGCCAAAACTGCCTTAGCACACCCCCTGATTTGGAGATAAAGCGTTTCAACACACTTCATCCTTCTCGGTACCTACGTTGCAAAGCACTAGTGCATGTTCTACACCTATGTCGATTCCTATAATATGAAAAATATACATTTCCATTCCTTGCTATCTAATTTTCTTTGTTCCAACATGTTTTTCTTGTGTCTATGAGTGTGTTCCTATCTCTAAAAATCCTTTGTTATGTCTTTTTTTGGTTTTGATAACCTTTGATAAGAATTTATTTGGATATTTCTTTGTTCTTGTCACTTATGTATTTTGCAAAAAATTTCTTGATTTTTTATTGGTTTGAAGAAATTGATATTACAGTGATCATTCTGTTTGGTTTCTATGATTAATGATCTAGCTCCATCTCAGTTTTTTTTTTTTTTTCATTCGAGGATTAAGAGAAAGTAAAAGAAAAATTGTTTCATTATTTGCATATAGGGCATTGATTTTGATTCAAATAGTGAATTTTAGGAGATCAATTTTTTCATCACTTATTTATTGCATTCTTGATTGATTTCTTCTTCCCCTACTTAGTTAGGCCTTTCATTGTTAAAAGGAAAATGAAAAGAGTTTTTTTTTTAATATTTTTTGCATCATAGGTGTGCTCGTGTGAAATCAAGTTTTGAGCCTTGAAATCAAAACATAATTCAATATAAATTCTACAGTTCACTCAATAAACCTAAGGAGCATTTCAAACATTAACACAAACATTTATAGGTCTAAGATAGAGATTTTTTTTGATGTCTTTAAATGTAGGAGTGATCATTCTCTGTCTGCTTTACATTCCGAGGGTGATATCTCGTTCCACATATGTAAGTGTATAGGATCATTCTCCACGCACCTTCGTGTATATCAGATGGCGCTCCACACATGATAAGTATATGGGAACACTCTCATCAAAAAATTATGCATTAGACAACACTACTAAGAATTATGCTTCTGTGTAGCTTTAGGTATATTTTGGAAGTCCCCACTAGGTTATTATCCCGTCATACGTCACTGAGTTATCTACCTTGTACACTCTGATACACCGAACACTAAATTTAGGGATATTTTCTTCTTGTACATAAATACTTGGTTTACCAAGGTGGTATATTGAAGTTCATGGTGACTTGGTAATACTTATCTTCCTAGTTACCCATTTTTTTTTTGTATCTTTAATTTCTAAAATCAATTAATTGACTGTGAAACAAAATCCTCACTGCGGAACAACTCCTTAGTTTATCATAGGTTGAGCCTCACGAAAACATTTCCCGAGTCTACTAATCAAGGAAACCCCTCTAACGACTGTCCCAGTCCTTTTTGTTCTTTTTGAAATATTGGTGCTCCTTATATGGCAACATTTTCCCTTCTTGGATTTCCATTAGTTTAACAGTTCAACTATTTTTGACCTCCTTGGTTACAAATGTCCAAAATTATTCTCAACCAAGTGATCCTCTACCTAAAAAAAATCAACCACATGTTGAACCTAAATTTGACCTTTTTCCTTCTTCACTTATTGTTTCTTCATCCCTTTATTCTTCCTTTCCTCGTGAAAGTCTTGATTATAGTAACCAGGAAACTAAGAAGAAGAAGAAAAATAAGCAGGGGGAAACCAAGAAACCATTTCTACCAATGCAACTAGTATGGAGAAACCTTCCAATCATCACCGCAAAGTTAAATTCCCTTGCAAGTGATGTAAGGGTGACCACCTTCTTAGATATTTCCATCATATTCCACATGTATTGGAAGTTTGGTCCACAGGCTCACATTAGCCCGAGTTGTCAACCTTTAGAGAGCATGTTGGTGACAAACCATTAACTAGTGATGGAAAGGTCCATAGGGAGAAGGGGAAAGTCAAGTTTCCCAGTAGGTTATGTGAAGGGAATCATCCTGTTCACCTCTGTCCTTATTTGGATGAAGCGTCAAAATTATTGAAGAGCCTTAAAACTTCTCAGCCTCTTCTTCCATCTGGTTATCGAAACATTTCCCCCAATCCTTTACTAGTTGATGAAGTTATTGATTAGAATTAAAATCCAATATATCCCACTCTCTTTGAACGTGAATCCCATGAGTCCATTCCTGACCAACCATTGGTTGAGAAAATGGTTGACTCAATTCCACATTTCGTTGATCGTACTTTCTCTATAACAATTGAATCTTATACCTCTCAGATTCTTCTCATTTCTTTAGGTTCAAATGAACTGGGGGGCGATCCTCCCATTCCCACAACACAGGGGAGTAGTTATACCATTCCCATAGCACTAGGGGGCATTTATCCTGTTCCCATGACACTCCCCACCCCGCCCCCCAAATTAGTATGCTCACTTCCTTTCATTGGAGTCAACTAGCAGGATATCGTCTTCCTCCTTACGTACCCTTGCAAATGATAGTACATAATTATTATGGTCGTACCTAGCACAATCATAGACGAAGGAAAATATGTTAGTATTTTGTCCTCAAATTCTTGGTAAGATTTAGGTTGTATGCATCTTGTGTCTGTTACCCAGAATCTGTTGGCCTTTAATAGAGGAATGAGTCGATCATTAGGGATGCTCCCTCAGTTTCCTATTATGTTGGGAGGAAAGACTATTTATATCAATGTGATGGTGGTCCAAGGCCCTTTGGATTTTAATTTACTACTTGGGCATGGCTATGTTTATGCCATGAGAGCTCTTGTCTCTTCACTCTTTCATGTGATGTGTTTCCTGCATGAAGGAAGAATTGTGACCATTAACCAAATTTCATTCGTTGGTCCTAGTTTTACTCTTAATCAACCAAATTCCCTAAATGGTCCTTATGTGAAAGTGGTATCTCCCCCTCCAAAGGTTAAATATGTGGAAACCTTTTCCATGCCCACATCTACTTTTGATCTAGTAGGCAATGCAGTGCAACATGTACTGGGAGCATTGAAGCTTGATATTTCTTTTGGATCCCTTGACTTCTATCCCTTCCGGAGAATTTTTCTCCCATCTGATGAGAGCTTCGTGGAAGCCATGGTTTCTGGGAACCATGTTTACTATAACTAGAGATTCCAGAGAAGACTTCATTTTCTTGTGTTAATCTTGTTAAAAAATGAAATAAGGTATCGAAGAAAAGTTCCTTTTCGTGTGTCAAGCTCATTAAAAAATGAAACAAGGTCCCTGGAGCATAGTTATTTTCCTATGTCAATATCATTACAAAATGAAACATATCCCCTTCCAATTTGAGTCTTTGATTTGATCTCGTAAATTCCAGGTCGAGTCTTTCACTTGATCTCGTAAGTGAACCTTCATTCCATCCATCTGTTAGTAACCTGTTGTATACTTAGGTGAATGAAATGAAGCTTGAGGGGCATGTGCCTAGAATTGAGTCCTTATGTTGGGGGCATGCAAACTTATTTCAAGCATAGTTTTCCTTTGTTTCAAGCTTATGTAAAAATGAAGCCAATATTAAGCATAGTTCTATTTGTTTAAAGATTTTATAAAAATGAAACCTATCTCTCATTATTACAATTTTTATCAACCTGTTTCTGGAAGATGTGCCTTAGTTTTCTCATTCTATCATCACCATATGCTTGGTTGATTATATGCTTTCACTTGGATTTTTACCCTTGCGTGGGGAACCACTGTGATGAGTGGTCTTGTTAGCCATTTGTTTGAACTATATGTGTTTTAAGCAGTTCCTTCATGACCTGAACCGGTTGCTACCCTATAAACCACTTGTTCCTCCAAGAGGAGTCATCTTTCAACTCTTTTCAGACTCCCTAAACATCAAAATATTTTCGAGCACTTGTCTTTTAAAACTCGTTAAAGTAAACGAAAATATTTATACTCAATATAAGTTTAATCCTTTTCCAGACTGAGATAGAATATTTATAAAAAAGGAATACCTTAGTCGAAAATGGATAAGAGGTTCTCTTGAGTATCATTTTCTGTCTTTTCAAACTCGAGAGGAAATTTTACGAAAATGAACCTTTGGAGTTTTATTTTTCACCTCTTTTTCAAACTCTCTAAATATGGAAAAGAAGTCAAGTTGTACCTTCATTGAACTCATAAAAGCATCAAACATCAATGGACTCATCAAACATGAAGTGACTGAACCACTCCTTCTAAGGTTTCATTAAAAATACTCAAAGTGATTCATTCGAAGGATGAACTTATATATCAAACATATGTAATCATCCTCAAGCTTGTAAAAAATGAAGAGGTAAGTTTACTAGAAATGGTTTGGGAAATTGGGAAAATAGGGTACTTGACATATTAATGGCAGTGAGTCACTCTTGAACATGACACTCTCTCACTTCATCTCTGTGACTGTTGGGTTGGGAAACATTCTTGCCTCTTTATTTAATCACACCATATCAAAAGCCTTCGCAATCGGTTTTTAGTCAAATGTTGGGAAATCCATAAATTTTTATCGATATGGTCAAGAGAATTCCTTTGGTTGATATCAATTATAATACTCCTAAGCATTCATTCATTTCTACTGTTCCTGAACCAACTCTTCATCAACATCATTTTTTCTCAAACCTTGATACTTTTTTTGTGTCATTGATGGGGGATACATCAAGGCCCTCATGCAATGGGTCGCTTCTCGTCTACATCAGCTCATTATCCAAGATGTTGACTCAAAAAATCATTTTGGTACATTGGGTCTTGCATACATTAATGTGAATTTTCCTTGCCCTCAGTGATAGGTCTTCATCATTGACCTTTGACCGAAATATTCTGTGTGTTGTGTGACTTCAGCTCCTTTATTCACACCATACAGATTGTACTATAGTACCTTGAGAACCATTAACATCATCGATGGTTTCTCTCACGTTTGTTAACTACTTACATCATTAAACAGTAAACATATGGTGTCTACCATGTTCGACTCCATCTCATTTATTCACGTGATAAGACTCATACATTGACAGATCGAGTGAACGCGATAGAAGACCCGATATTTAGTTCCATCCATCCAGGCTGCAATTTTAGGATTAATATAAGATCAAAAATTATGATGGTTATGGTCATAATGATAATCATCCAAACATGGGTCCACTCTCCATCATCAATGGACAAGAATTATTGATCATTTTACATGTAATATTGGCTTATATGTTGAGCATGGGTATGCCTCCCTCAAAAATCATATCATGATGAAAATTTATTGTAACGCATGATGATCTCGACTAGTTGTTATTGATCTGAACTTGTCACAAGGTAAAGTACTTCAGTCATATGCTATTTATTTTTACTTTGTACTTTAGGGAAATCTATTACAATCCATTTTGTCACATCAACCAAAAAACCTACAAACCGGATCAATAAATATCCATGCAAATTTTGTCATCATCCCTTCACAAAGCCTTAAGCACAACCTCTCCAAAAAGTCTAAGTTTTTGGGATAAATTGCTCAAAAACATTTTTTTTGGCCCTAGCGCACCTTGCTTCCTTAGCCACATGCATTCAATGCATATGGCATGCTTTCCCACTTACACTAGTCAAGACATGTTTCTCCCTTATACAGGTGCGCTGACTCTAGAAATTCAAGAAAATAAAAAAGAATGGGAAAGCTTACTCTTTTGGAAGCTTCTAAGGTAGTTTTGAATATTTTCCATGGATAAAGAGCTCAAATTATTATTTGATCCTATCTTTAAGACCTCATATCTTATCCCTTGAGCTCATCCTCCCATCATATGTAGATCTCAAGCCCATAATGCTAAATCCTAAACTACCACACTCATCCTATAAATTTACTGCCTTCCATAGAATCAGGATTGGGTTTTGGATATTGGTAGTGCCCTCATGTTGATGTCTTGAACCTAAAGGAGTCATCATATTCATGAATTAGGGTTGATTTTGAGGTGTGATTTGTGACAAGGAAGGGAAAGTACTCAACTTGGGGAGACATCTACAAAGTCAACTACTATTTATGGTTGTAAACTCTCTCCTATATTTGTCAATACAAAGAGTATCTTGTTTTCCTACATCTGTTGTGTTATGTTTTCACTCATGTATTTTAATGTCACGTTGAATCATTGAATAAATACTTTATATTATTCTATGACGATGTTGTGGATCCTTTGTTTCTTCAGTCGTATGTGCAAGTTCTAATTATAGCACTTGGAGCGAGAATTGGAGCTTACAAGCGAGGAGGAAAGAAAATATTGCTACAGATTCCAGGTAAGTTTCTTTCTAATTTTATAATATCTCTAAGGGAAACTTGAATATTTTTGTCTTATGTTTTTTTAGATCAGACCACTAGATCTAGGGAATTCACCTTTGTCTACAATCATGAAAATTCTGCATAACAATTGTCACCCATAAATCTATGTTGTGGATTCTTTAGTGATGGATGATCTAGATTTATGCAGGAATGCAAAAGAATACACATGTAACTATAAATACAAATATGCAGCAGAAATAACACTTCATTTCATTAATATTAAAGAATTGATTTTTTCTTGCAGACAGAATAGAAATAAACTAGCTAGGGCGCTGGTAGCTTATCTTTGAGAAGATATGTGGTAGCTACAAGCCTTTGAACTGAGTTAAAATGAGGCTCGAGGGCCTATTTATTATTTAGAAACAATGGAAAACCCTAAACATCCAAAACCCTAACCCTAGGAGATGAAGCGCCAAAAATATGGGCTCCGTTTGGGTAAATTGGTGTTTCAACTTCCCAGGGACATAAATTTGGCATACGATCTTCGTTTGACATGCTCAATAGTTCGTTAGAAAGATCTATCCAAGGAGTACAAATTTTTGTGCAAGAAAGATAGGCTAGACTGCTCTCATTTTTCCCAAAAAACGTCGGTTAGGGCCTCAAAATGGCTCCGGAAGTTCAGGACCCAAAAAACTATAAAAAATAGTAAGTTGTGCTGAAACTAAAAAACTGAAAGAGACAATGGTGGGGACCCAAGTGGAATAGGTGGGTGGCCACCAATATTCACCTGGATCATTCCTCCCCCCTTAGGAAGAAATTTTCCCCATTACGTTGAGTTCCTCCATGAGATGAGGAAACTTCTGCCGAACTTGGTCCCTGGTGAACCACTTGCCTTGGTGCAACAGTTGGCCAGCTTTGACAACCCGATATAGTTGGATCTTCTGTTGGCTAGTGTTCTTGATTTTCATTTCCATGATACAATCTGTGGTGGCTTGTTCCATGTAGTCTGGGTTTAACTCTGTTGTTGTGAGTTGTTCTACAATATCACAATGTCTAGTAGAGGTGGGAAGTAGGGACGAAGGCGGTCCACATTGAATACCGGGTGTAGACCAAGGAATGGTGGAATACTGAGCTCGAAGGCATTTTTCCCTACAGCCTTGGTGATGGTGTACAGCCCATATCAGAGTAGACAAAGCTTGCGGTGGGGTCCACTGAGGCACTCCTTCTGCAAATGTAGCCACACTTTGTCGCCCACCTGGAAGTTGTGTAGTACCCAATGTTGATCACATCATTGCTTGTACTTAGCATTGGCTCTGTTCAATATGTCATGAACTTGTTGGTGGATGTTCTGAATGCGTTCGATGAAGTTGTTCGCTTTGTCAGCTTTAGACTAGACTTAAGCCAAATCGGCCTGAGTAGCCATAAATGGCATGGATACGTCAATGGGACATAGTGGCTGGAATCCCAAGCCCACCTGAAAGGGTTGTGGCTGGTTGAGATGTCGAGAGCCCAATTATAACTGTGTTGTACATAGGGGAGGCTCTCATCCCATGTGCGTGGATGCTTTAAATTGTACATGCACGGAATGTGTACAATCATCTTGTTGATGACCTCTGTCTGGCCATCAGTTTGGGGATGGAAAGTTGTGGTCTTGATGAGCTTGGTGTCCAACATTGACCAAAGGCTGGACCAAAATGTGCTGAGGAACTTGATGTTGTGATATGATATGATTGGCTATGGGATCCCAAAGTGCACCCTAACTCGTTCAAAGAATATTTTAGCAGTGGCTTCTGCTGTGATGTTCTTCTTATAGGCCGCCATAATGGCCATCTTCGAGAATCTATCGACAACCATGAAAACACGGTTGTTTCCATGCTTAGTAGAAATAAGGCCTGAAATGTAATCCATGGAGATGGATTCCCAAGGTCGACTTGGGGTAGGTAGCGGAGTATAGAGGCCTTGCTTCTTGATGGTTGGTTTGGAAATGGCACAAGCAGTTTAGGTTCTGATGTACTTCCCGACATCCTGTCAATGGTTCGGCCAATAGAAATACTTCTGTAGTACTGCCACTGTTTTCTCGACCTTGAAATGCCCAGCGACTCCACTGTAGTGTGCTTCCCATATCATCTTTGCATGCTCGCTTGAAGGAACACAAAGGTGTCCCAGGTGAAATAACAGTGCATCGTGGAGGTGAAAATTTGGAACTTGCGTACCCCCCAAGAGTGCCTTGTATGTGTGGCTGAATTCTTGATCGCTCTTGTAGAGAAGCGTCCAATCAAAAGTATCGTGCCCACAAGAGTTGAGAATGGTGGTTAGTGCCATGATTGGTGGTCGGTTGAGGCAGTCTAAAAAAATTTTGGTGCTGCCCTTCTTGTACTTGATGTTCAAATGAAACTGTTGCAGATATGTGGACCACTTTTGATGGTGATCGTTCTACAAATTCCCTTTTGTCTGTAAGAACTGCAGAGGTCTGTGGTCTGTGTGGATGATTGTTTCCTTCCCAAAAATGTAATGCTTTCATTGTCGACAAGCCTACACAATGGAATAAATTTATTTGTCATAAGTGGGATACTTGTGAACTATATCGGACAATGTCTTACTATGATATGCCACTGGATGCCCCATGTTGAGTAAGAATTTCCCCAATAGCATAGTCAGAGGCATCCATCTTGATCACAAATGGTTGTTGCAAGTCTAGTAATGTGCGCACGGGGGCAAAACAGAGGCGATGTTTCAATTCTATAAACGCCTTTTGTTGAGATTCTGACCAAAAGAATTTTTTTCTCACTCCTCCCTTGGTAACTTGACTCAAGGGCCAAGTGATATGAATGAATCCCAACATGAACCTGCAGTAGAAATTAGCAAGACCCAAAAATATGTGAAGCTCTATTATAGTGGTTGGGGATGGCCAGTCTCGAATGACTTGGATCTTGGTTAGATCCACATGCACCCTCGTTTCATCAATAATGTATCCCAGATGTTGAACCTAGGGCATTCCGAAAGTGCACTTGTCTAAATTGGAACACAACTTGTGTTGTCGTAGTGTTTGGAGGACTTGTCGGATGTGGTGGAGGTGCTCTTCCCAAGTCTTGCTGAAGATCAGAATGCCATCCAAGTACACTACTACAAATGAGTTGGTGAATGGCCTCAAGATGTCATCCATCAACCTCATGAAGGTTGCAGGAGCATTCGTTAACCCGAAAGGCATGACCAACCATTCGAAAAGGCCCTCCTTAGCTTTGAAGGCAGTCTTCCACACATTGGAGGGTTCGATGGGTACCTGGTGATACCTAGACTTCAAGTCGATCTTGCTGAAATATTTCGCCCCTTTGAGTTGGTATAGAAGGTCATAAATATGTGGGATCGTGTACCTATTCTGGACAATGATCTTGTTCAACGCCTGATAGTCAATACAGAGTCTCCATGTCCCATCCTTCTTTTGTACTAACACGATAGGGCTCCCACATGGCGATGAACTTGGCCGGATGTGACCTTTCTGCAGTAGCTCCTAAATTTGCCTCTTGATTTCATCGTTCTCCAGAATAGAGCGTTGATAGATCGGTCCGTTGGGTAGCGGCACAACTGGGGTTAGATAAATGGGGTGCTTGACCTGACAGTGCAGAGGCACCCCTATGGGTGTGGTGAATTTGTCCTCGAACTCCTCCACAACCTTGTCCATTTTTTTTTGTCGTGCAAAGGAGACATGTCTGGAGGTTGTGGCCACAGTCTTCTTCTTGCCCTAGGGGCGTATCATCAGGAAAACAAATTTCCTAGTTTGGGAAATGAGCTTACTGCATTGTCTTGCAGTAACCAAAGAGATAGTGGTAGGAGGTGGTGGCTCTGGTATCATTTATAGCTTATTTCCCAAGGTAACAATAACAGTGTGAGGCCGTGACTCATACACAGCATGTTGCTTCCACAAGTACGGTTGGCTTAATAATAAATCATAAAAATATATAGGAGAAATGTCACATAATACCTCATCCATGAAGGGCTTGATGCTATAGGGAAGGTGGCACTGTTGGCTGACACAGAGATCCCGTCCTTGGTGAAGCCACCCGATGGTGTATGGTCGTGGGTGCGTTGTGGTCAGTGATCCCAACCGCTTCACGACATCTGCTGAAATGAGGTTCTTTTGGCTCCCATTTTCAAAAATGAATTGTAGCGAGAAACCCTTTACCCACATCTGGGAGTTTAAGAGACGTTCCGCCTCCTCTGGATCCTCTGGTTCCTCCTTCTAGATCTTTGCAGTGGCAATAGTGGCGTTGGGCTCTGCATGAATAATCTGTTTCACTTTTTCATTCCCCTTGTCAGGTTCTGATTTAGAGCCAAATAATGCATCTGATTTAGAAGCCCTCATCTCAGCCATGAGTGACTGCTTGGCCCAACACTCACTTGTGTTGTGAGTGGAGCTCTTATGGAACTCACACTACTTTCTCGTGTCCTTATTTGGCTCCGCGGTGTTGTTCTTTGCTTGTGGATTTGGCAGGTTGTCTTGGGACGCCATGCCTTGGATTTGTCCTTTGTTCTACAGTTTGGGGGCACCTTTCCCTTGCTTTTGATTCGTAAATCCAAAGTCTCGCTTCTTCTGCTTGAATTTCTGCTCAATCTTGGCAGCATATCGGTATGCCGTACTAAGCGAGGAGATATCGAGAAACTCCATTTCCTCCTGAATGTATTTGTGTAGACAACTGCGATACTTTATCACCAAATGTTTCTCTGAATCTTTGATACCCAACTTTGTGCATAGGGTATGGAATATATTTGTCAGCTCATGCACATCTTGATCCCTTTGTTGCTGCAACGTGGTCCATTGTATGTACTTGTCCTCATAGCTCACCATGGGATAGTATTGTTCCTTGTTGGAATCTCGGAAAGAATTCCAAGTGATTAAGGCTGAGAATAGAGAGGGTTATGTCTCATCCTTTTTCTCACAGCAGGTTTCCCACTAGTCCTTGACATGGGGGGTAGCTTTGAGGAGTGCAAAAATAATCTTCTCTCGGTTGGAAAATTCATGGACCAAGAAATATCCTTCTAATAGATTCAACCATCTATCTATGACATTTGCATCTATTTGACCCTCAAATATGGGAATTTCAAAGTTTACTTGTACCTTAAAGGGAGTTATGCCTCCAGAGTAGCTATTGGATGCAGATGTGCCGCCGATGGGTAGTCATTGAAGGATCTGGGCAAAGTTATCCATCATCGCGTTCCTTTGTTTTTCGAGGGCCTTCTCAAGCAATATTTTGATAGGATCTCCTGCTCCCTCATCTTTCTTTTTGTCCTCGATGGGCGGTCGTCGAGGTTTGCAAGGCTGATCTTGCAAAGGTTCAATCAGGTCGAGCCCTAACCCCTTAAACCCCGACCTCGTTGGGGACATGCAAAGAAGGATCGAGCAAAAGCAGACCTCTTTGATACCACTGATCCAGATTTATGCAGGAACACAACAGAATAAACATGTAACCATAAATAAAAATGTGAAGTGGAAATAACACTTCATTTCATTAATATCAAAGAACTGAAATTTTCTTACAGATAGAATAGAAATAAACTAGCTAGGGCGCTGGTAGCTTATCTCTAAGAAGATATGTGGTAGCTACAAGCCTCTGAACTAAGTTACAATGAGGCTCAAGGGCCTATTTATTATTTAGAAACAATGGAAAACCTTAAACATCCAAAACCCTAACCCTAGGAGATGAAGTGCCAAAACTATGGGCCCTATTTGGGTAAATTGGTGTTTCAACTTCCTAGGGACGTAACTTTGGCATATGATCTCCGTTTGACACGGTCAATAGCTCGTTAGAAAGATCTATTCGATGAGTACAATGTTTCCCAAAAACTTCATTTAGAGCCTCAAAAAGGCTTTGGAATTTCAGGACCCGAAAAACTGTCAAAAATAGTAAGTTGTGCCGAAACTAAAAAACCTGAAAGAGACAATGGTGGCGCCCCAAGTGGAATAGGTCGGTGGCCACCAATATCCACCTAGATCAATGGATGTGATTATACTTTTGTGCTTGTTATTTATCTGTGAATGATTGACTAAGTACAAAATTATCATTGGGTTGTTTTAAGGCGTCAATTACATGTGTACCTAGTGTTAGTTGGAGTTGGTTTCAAACATTATGGGAAGAGGCAAAAGTACTACCACATGACCTCAAGTGTCAAAAAGAACTTGGGTGAACTATGAGTTTACAAATGAAACTTCGAGCAAACTAGAAGCCCATAACATATTGATATTATCTCTATTTAAAACACTCTAAAAAAGAACTAAAATAATTTCTCAAATAATTCTTATTTTTTATTTTCTTATACTATGGAGTCTCTTCAATCTTTCCAACTATAGAAGCATTAAGAGGGAGTTTGTTG
Source organism: Pinus albicaulis (assembly GCA_034641835.2). Taxonomy (NCBI): domain Eukaryota; kingdom Viridiplantae; phylum Streptophyta; class Pinopsida; order Pinales; family Pinaceae; genus Pinus; species Pinus albicaulis. The sequence goes on along the minus strand of CM076584.1, from coordinate 79,818,169 downwards.
CCCATTTCTTAACATAAACATTAAGCCTATCATCAATGTGAGGTGGCCCATGAAATTAATCACAATGTTCAACATTGAGTTTAGAAATTTAAAAGTTAATTAACTACAAATCATAGTTCTTTTATCTCAAAAAAGACATGCTATTGAATTGTAGAAAACAACTAAATAGAGTTTAGGATTCATTTTTTTGGATCCAAGAACTCCATTGTACTTATTATTTTAGGTTTTATTCATTAATATTTTTTTTTAAGTATGAGGGGTTTCAGTGCATTATATGAGATATCATTTTTGGGATCCAATTGTGTTAAGTAAGTCATTCATCTATGACCATTTCCATGAGAGGTAGTCGTAACTGACTAATTTTTCATGATTTTTGAACAATCCACTTAGCACTCATTGCATCAGGTGATGCTCACAGGGGTGAAAAAGTGGGATTGAAACTAGTGAAATGAATCACATAGCATCAATCATCACTTCCAAGGCTTGCACCTGGTAACCAAGACTTCCCAGGAGGTTACCCATCCCAGAACACCTCTGGCTCAAGCGTGCTTAACTGTAGAGTTTTCCCCACAATCAAGCCCACTTAGCTTACTACCTCATTTGCAAAACCTTAATAAGTATTGTGCCTCATGAACCATTCAATAAAAACTTCCTTTACTCTTTGTATTTAATAAATACTTAAAATACTTTTTTAGTATAATATATTTAAATGAATGTATTTTCATTAACACAATTTTTATTTTTAAATATATTTAAATTAAAATTCCATGAGGAGATTCTGTAAGTCCCCTTAAGTCAACAATGTTATTTTGTTTATTTATTTTTCATTTAAATGATTTTTTAATTAATATAATTATTTTATTATTATAATATTTAAATTTTGATTAATTTTCATTAATGTAACTCACTCTGTAGGTTAGTTTAATTAATGTTGATTGAACATCATTGCAATAGGATAATTTTTTAAGTGATCGTGAAATCAGTTCAATGGATATTAACCTGATTGTTGATAATAATAAGTAGCAATTGCTCTTAATTAACACTAAATTTAACGTGTATTTTTTTATCCAACTAAACTGAGCTTATACGGGGACCAGCTCCATAACTTGACTTTGAGCTTAAACGGGGACCAGCTCCAAAATTTAGGAATGCCACCTGCTACTGAAGTGGACCATCGGTTGAAACCGGCATTACGCTTTTGTTTTAATGCGTCAGTTTCGAAATAAACAGATTCTAACCAATACTTTAATATGAAACCAAACGTTCTGCACGAGGATTTCTATTCAAATATAATCATTCTCTATTGTCTAATTTTTGTCAGTGGAAAAATACGCTTTGCAAATATTTCATTTATTATATAGAAATTACATAATTATATTAGATTATATCTTTTCAGTATTTACATAAACAAACATACCTACTTTTCAATATAAACAAAAAAGGAAAAGGCTAAATTTTCCTGTCTGTATGACAGTTTATCACAAAAAACATGTTAACATTTGCATATTCTATATATCCTGTTCAGCATTATTTTTAGTCCTATTCTCTATTGTCTAATTGCAAAGAAGGTTCTCTCTAAAATCTTATCTTCAAAGTTTATAAAATTTGTTTATATTTTCTCACTTAAAATGTAGGATGTCGGGGGAGAATCTGCACAAAGCTCTAATGAATTTGAGACCGTGTGGAAGTTTATTCATAGTTGGAACTCATAAGATGAATAATGAATTACATATCGTAATTTTACTCAAAGTTTGGAATTCAGAAGATGAAGATTAATAATAAATGATATATATTTAAGAATATGCGTTTGCTTTGTTATTTTTTATTTTAATTATTATGGAATTCACAAGAGGAAGGTGAATAATAAATTAAGAATGTGGGTTTGTTTTTCTGTTTTTTTTAAGTTATTATTATTATGTCTAAATTGAAAGCAATAAAAAATTATATCTATAGTTAAATTATTGTATGAAAAAATTATATCTATAGTTAAATTACTATATGAAAAAAGAAGCTTTGTACTTTAAATAAGAAATTTTATAAATAAATTTAATATTTTAATTAACCATAATTTTAAAATAAAAATAATAATATTATAATTATTTATAAATATAAATATTATTATTATCCATAAGCATAAATTGAGAAAAGAAAATGTTGTTGGTATAATATTTTTAGCTGACTTCAATGTGATAGAAACATCTCAACAATGGCTATTAATGATCAAAATAGAATCTTTCATGGTCTTTCTAAAGGGGACGAACCCTTCCCAAAGTATATTTTCTAAATTATTTTTTTTTAAATCAATATTTTAAATTTACTTATTAAAATAAATATTTATAAATTGCAAAAGAAAGATGAGTTTTCAAATAACCATTTAATATTAAAAAATATATATTAACACAAGCATATTAATAATATAATTGATAAATATCTTATATCAATCACATTTATTATTATTTACTTTTATATATTAATATTAACTATTTTATTAATATTTATTAATAATAATTATTATTATTATTTAGAATTACTATTTAATTAATTAATTAATAATATAAACATAAATATAAAAATTAATTATTAAAGTAATAATAATAATAATAAACTATTAGTAAATAGCACAGCCACATTTGATTAATTAAATAGTTTGATATAACTAAGGCTTCATTTGTATCTACCACACAAGTCATATAAGCCATTGATAAATATATAATAATAAAAATAAAAAAAATAAAAAAAAAACTATTACAATAAGAAATAATATTATTATTATATTTAAAAATTCTTCTTAATATTATTATTACTAATCCAATCACATTAAATGTAGTTTATATAAGCAAAACTCTTGTAATCACATGTACATTCACATTAGTAAATGTGGTTGATATTTAAATAATCATTTATTATTTGAGAGATGGCTTCTATGATGCATAAATTATGAATAAAAATCTTTCGGTTCGACACGTTTCGAACCAACTATTGCGGTTCATCTTCAAGACAATATGAACCACAATAGTTGGTTCGAAACGGAGCCACGAAATTGTTTCTTAGGTGATTATTACAGAAAGATTTTTATTCATATTCATTCATTAATTCATTAAATAATTAAATAATATATCATTAAATAAGCATGAAGTTTTTCTTTATTATTATTATGTGATTGATATATATGATTCATCATTATGATTATTATTATAGTTTTTATTATTTTTAATGATTTAATTTAATAACATTGTTAGTCTTATTTTAGAATGAAGACTTTTGTGATCCATAAAGTAGATAAATGTCTTTCGAATTAATCACATCATAGGGTTTGGGTTTCAAACCAATTAATGTGGTTCATCCTCAAGACAAGGTGAAAAAGTCCATGGATAATAAATAGTGTGAAAGTCCATGGATAATAAATAGTGTGAATGCATCATTGCCCAAAATTAGTCGTTTAAAACTAGCCATTTAAAAACTAGCCGTTAATAAATTAGTGAATTAGTTATTTTAAATTTTGTTAATTAGTACATTTTTAATTAATATTCTAATAAATGATTAAAGATTATTATTAAAAAGGGGGAAAAGAATATAAAACTTTTAATCGAAAGATAATTTTTTTTATAATTTCAAGAAGTTTATTAATAAGTATTATTTGTATTATTCAATTAATATAATATGTAGAATATATATAGTATAATTATACATAGAAAATATATAATATAATTATAAGAGAATACATAGGGGAATAAATAAGGTTAAAAAAGGGAAAGAATAAAGAAAAGATCTAGAAATAAATGGGGGTTAAAGGAAAATAATCAAAGACTAGGGAACAAAAAAGGAAGAAAGAAAGGAAACAAAACCCTAAAAATAAAAAGATCATCGGTAAAAGAGACCTAGCTCAAGGAGAAATCATATAGAGAGAGCTGAAGTCCAACGTTTACTCAATTTCCAATCATCATCCCTATTGAGATTCATAGCATGCCTTTCAATCTCGATGGCATCCCTAAGCTTCCTATTATGGTAGTGATCAACCTTAGCAATGACTTTGGAGCCTTCAATGAATACATGGTCACACGATTTTTTTGCATGTTCAACAAGAGTTGATGTGTGCGATCGATTGTGTCTAATGTCTGCTACATGCTCTTGGATTCTCTGTGTAATGGAAGGACTTGTTTCACCAATATAGGGAGTGCCACAGGAATAAGGAACCATGTAAAGCCCTTTCATGTCCTTTGGGTTGATGGGGTCCTTGACAGATCTGAGAGAGTTTCTCTCCCCTATAGTCGCTAACTTATTTATGGAGTATTTTTAAATGAAGACCTTAGCCTCAGCTCAATTTTTCCCTAGGAAGTGGAAGAGGTTCATGGATGATACTTGTGTCATTTAGCCCCATGGTCGAGAGAATTTAGATCTGTTTCTAGGGCACCTGAATTCCCTGTCAGACTCCATCAAATTCACGATGGAAGTGAAGGTGGATGGTTTTCTGCCATTCTTATATATCCTTCTCTCTAGAAATAATGTTGTTTCAATTTCTCACCAAGTTTTTCGCAAGAAAACTCACATGGAAAAATATCTTCATTCTGGTTCTCATCATTTTCCTGCTAAAAAATGTGGTGTTCTTTGCACTAATACTAATCATGCTCTAAGAATCTTTGATGACAACCACTTGGAGTCAAATAAGTCCCATCTTCTTGACGTTTTTGAAAATAATGGGCATAGTAGATCTGAAGGCCTTAAGGCCTTTCAAAAAGCCTATAAAGGATTAAAAGGCAAATATTCTTAGGATGATCCTTTATTGAAGTTTCATCTACCATTCACTCAAGGGACCACGAACAAAATTTCCCGTTTACTTAGAAGGAATAATGTCTCCTCTTCCTTCAAGCCTCTGTATAATACTAGAAACTATCTCAGACATGTAAAGGACCCCATCGACCCAAATGACATGAAAGGGGTTTACATGGTTCCTTATTCATGTGGCACTCCCTATATTGGTGAAATAGGTCGTTCCATTAGACAAAGAAACCAAGAGCATGCAAGAAACATTAGACTCAATCGATTGTACACATAAACTCTTACTGAACATGTGGAAAAATCATGTCACCATATTTGCTTTAAAGAGTACAAATTCGTTGCTAAGGTTGATCACTACCATCATAGGAAGCTTAGGGAGGCCATTGAGATTGAAAGGAATGCTAAGAATATCAATAGGGATGATGGTTGAAAATTGAATAAAATTTGGACTCCAACTCTCTCTAGATGATTTCCCCTTAAGCTAGGTCTCTTTTACTGTTGATATTTTCATTTTTTGGGTTTTATTTCCCTTCATTCTTCCTTTTTTCTTCCCTGGTCTTTGATTATTTTCCTTTAACCCCTTTTTTATTTCTGGATCTTTTCTTTATTCTTCCCCGTGTTTTTATCTTATTTATTCTCCTATGTATTATCTTATAGTTATATTATATATTTCCTATGTATTATTATATTATATATTTTCTATATATTTTTTCTAGAGAAAAATCAAACTTTTTGTTATAGAAAAAAAAAGTTACATCGTATATGCCATAGCATTGCATAAGAGAGACACCCTCTGTAAAAGTAGGGCTATGGCATAAAAAAGAAGCCATATTACACTTTTCCAGAAACACTCGACTTGTCCTTTTTGCCTTTTTTCTTTTGTACTTTTTGCCAGCCATGCAGTGAAGGAGCAGAGTGTACTATGGTCAACTCCATGGTGGGAGAGAGTTGGTCGTCTTTTTTTGGAATCTGAACTATCAAAGATATGTGCACGTTTGGTGCCCATTATACCTTGAATACCATCCTGCACATCCTGATTGAGGTCCACTATTGTAGGCGAGGATGTCTTCTCCTTGATTTCCACATTGTCATCCATTTTTCCTTCTTCCTTTTCATGTGCTCGCTGATTTTCTTATTGATTTTTTATTTCTGTTTGCCTTTGGTTTTCTTCTGTATCTTTTTCCTCTTCATCTACCTGTGGTACATTTGGGAACTGCCAACCATTCTTCTTTTGTGGCTTCTTGGTTGATTTTTTCCTTGATAATGTACAGGAACCCTGTAAGTGCCCAGTTTGGTGACACACTCGACAATGGAAAGCAGTGTTTTCAAAGTCTAGAGTTTGGGCCCATTTGAGGTCTTTGTGAATAAGGTTAATGAATTTAGGCAGACCCTTACTTAGGTCCATCTCCACATAAATACATGCGAAGGTGAATATCCCCATATCCATTCTTTCTCGGTCCAAATTTATGAACTTTACTAATGAGTTCCCAATGTTTTCTAGAACCTGATGGTGCCAGAACGGGAGCGACAGATTGTGTAATCTCACCCAGACAGGCATTTTTGAAACCACCATAGTGTTGGCATCAAAACCATGGAACCATGGGGTTAAAAAAAGCCCTGCCCGACCCTAGAACCATGGTCCTTCAGTGGCCACATAGTAGTCCTCTTTTGTTTCAAATTGGATGACAAAAAAATCTTTTGCACAGAGGAAAATATCACAGTTTTGGGTCCAATTTTGGTATATCCAATCATGTAACTCTTCCCGTTTTGGCCAGAATCCATTGAAACGACAGATAACTGCTTTTGTTAGCAGTGTATCAAATATCGCAGCAACCTCTAGTATTTCAACTACCAGATCCGGGTTGTCTTCTGTTTTGTCTACAATGTATGGTCCTCGCATTGGTATCTCTGGGTTTTGTTTTTTCCCCTGTGTGGGGACCTTCCCTCTCAGTATATCATTTTCCTATTGTTGCTGCTCTAGTGGCTAATGTTGTTCCTGGAGTGCCCCCTCTAAGCCTTAGATTCATGAATATAGTAGATTTTTCCTGAATCTGATATTATTTTAGTTTTAATGTTTCATGTAGTGCTCTCCCTGAGGATATCATGATTTTTTTAGGAGCCGAAATTCTTGTAATATTCTGTATTTTTCCTTTCAGCTCAAAAACCAGCTCACTTCCCCGCACCCACAAAATGAAAGACCTCTTATTCATAGATTTGAGAAAAAATTGGTAATAATTATGCTTTGTATACCTCAACTCGCACAACCCACAACATTGTTGTTTTATACCTATCCCCACGAAAGTAGGCTTCTGGTGGGGTTTAAAACAGGTCCTTTAGGAGGTATGCTGACATCTAGCTTTGGAAACAGAGCCAAAATAGCCCCCATGCCATAACAACGGACAAAAATAGTAAAGGAGAGACCGACCCCTAATCCGTCCAGCATTGAGAAAAAAATTTGAAGCAGATAACATGGAAAGTTGGATCATACCCAGAGCTCCAAAGAGCCATGACGCGTAGCGATAACGCTGGAGCCGATGCAATGGAAGCCAGTCTTTGCAGAGGGTCGAATGTCTGGCCGGAGGAGCCACCTACCATCGCGCCAGGGAGGCCGCAGACCTGGTGAAAGCAGTGACGACTCCAAAAGAGAAGCCCAGATCCAGCATCCCAACTATACAGATGCCGAAAGAGCCCACAATGCGACTAGAGGTGGCCGCCAATAACGTATATAGTGTCCAACCCTCCCGTTTTTGAACAGAAACATCTTTCGTAAGCACGACAATTCGAGAAGAGAAAAACCAATGGCTTATAGCCAAATTGTTTCCGGTCATGCCATCCCAGAGAAAAACCTTTTCATCCCTGCCATTGCAGTCTACAGGTACAAAAAGCATTTTTGGAAGCAACGAAGATAGGGGATCATAGAGACAGGGAACCGGGGAATTGGTATCCAAATCCACCACCGCCCCACCTAAGGCCTTCGATAAGTCATCAATATGCATCCACGAGATGTGGAAGTCATTATTCCCTGGACAAGAACTAGGGCCTTTACTCAGTCCGCTCTAGATATTTATTGCATCCTCTGCACCAAGAAACCCTAGACCAGAGTATTTGCCACCTCTTCGCTCCATCGCTCCTCCAGATTAGAATTTTCAATCTCTATATATTATATTTAATTAAATAATATAAATAATATTTATTAATAAACTTCTTAAAATTATTTTATCATTAGATTAGAGATTTTATATTCTCTCCCCCGATTTTTAATAACAATCTTTAATCATTTAATATAATATTAATTAAAAATGTATTAATCAATTTTTTAAAAATAATTAATTAACTAATTCATTAATGACTAGTGTTTAGACGACAAGTTTTAAACGATCAATTTTAAACGACTAATTCTGGGCAATGATGCATCTAAAACTTTTATTCAATAAGATCCACGGAATATTTCACCTTGTCTTGAGGATGAACCACATTAGTTGGTTGGAAACATCTATCAAATCCTAATTATGTAATTAATCTGAAACACATTTATCGAGTCTTATTCTTTTCTCAATATTACCCTATTATAATATTAATAAATTTTTTAATCATTTTATTACATATTCATTAATAAATGATATATTATTATTCATTAACCCTCATTTTTAAGAAAAAATCTTAACAAATAATATTTATTATTATTCCCTAACAACTAACTTACTAATAAAGGCTAGTTTTCAACGGTTATCTCTAGCTAATGATGCATCCACACTATTTATTCATTAAGATCGATTATCTTTTCCACCTTGTCTTGAGGATGAACCCCATTAAATGGTTCGAAATGTCGACCAAATCCTAATGATTTGATTAATCCGAAAGACATTTATCTAAATTACATATCACAAAAGTCTTAGATCTAGCATTATTAATTAATAAATATTAATATTAATTAATTAATTAATTAATTAATAATAATTAATTAATAAATTATTGATAATTAATTAATTCATAATTAATTAATAAATAATAATAATAATTAAGTAATTATTATTATTATTTTATTAATATAAATATTGTTATTAATATTGTTAATTATATTTATTAATATAAATATTGTTAAACACAAGGGATTGATATTATAAACCCAATGGATTAATTCTAAAACCACAAATTATTATAAACCCAAAAGAATACTATTAAACCGAAGAGATTAGTATTATAAACAAAAGGTATTAAACCCTAAGATAAATATTATAAACTCAAGGGAATAATAAACATAAGGGGTTAATACTATAAACCCAAGTGGTTAACACTTAAAACCCAAGGGATTATAAAGCCAAAGGATTATAAACCTAAGGGAATAATATTAAACCCAAGCGATAAATATTATAAACCCAAGGCATATAAAGTGTAGAATAAATATTATAAACCCTTTTGAGTTGAATTTTTGCCCAAATTTTCACGATATTTATCACATAAATATATTCTTATACCTATTGTTTTTTTCCTTTTAAGTTGATGATTAGAGGCATTTAGATACAATAGCTATTAATTTATGAATTCTTTTTGTTAGTTAATTTGATGAGTGTTTTGTGTGTAAATTTCATTAATAAATGCCTTCTTGGTGGCAGGTGAATAGGTCTAGTGTAGGAATGCATTTGAGTATGAATTCACCCCATGCAAGGGGCAACATCTTGGGCTCAACGAAAAATATTGAGAGCTATGTGTTGGACCTTTTCCTAATTTCAAGATGAGGATGTGCGCAGAACAACAACTACACAATGTTATTTTTATGGGCCAACAACAGGAAGCACAGTGGGCTGGAATATGCAATGGGTTAGGAGCAAGAGTCATATTGGCAACAAGTTGTGACCTTGTTCAAGAAGGTCAGAAAAATGGTGGTGGCTACTGGGTTGCATTCTTTCACTGTTTTCCACATTAGAAGAGAGCAATGGTGAAGATAACTCGTTTAAGCGTATTGTTTGTCTGCATTGTACACGAGCACCTCCTCAGCAACGTGGCATGAAAATTTCAAGAAGAACACAATCTCCAACAACAAGATCACCATTTTCTCCAAATCATATTGTTCGTATTGTGCCCGTGAAAAGAATGTTTTCAAGGAGTTGAATGTGACATCGTATGTTGTGGAGCTTAATTTGAGAGATGATTCAACACGATTTAAGCTCTATGGTGGGACGACGCACTGTGCCACAAGTATTCATAGATGGAAAAAATTTTGGTGGCTCTGATGATACTCTAGAGGCATATCAAAGTGGTCAGCTCGCTAAGCTTGTAGGCTAGATAGATGAAGAAGATGTTGCTATATCCCACGAGATTGAACACATCGCCTTATCGCTATAGGGGCAAAATATCTGACAGAAATATCGAATCTGCCTCGATGGAGATCGAAGAAAGGAAGTTGGAGTCATATATAGTGAATATATGGTGCTTAAATGAATAACATCACTTGGGGTAAGACGATTCTAAGTTTGAAGTGCAGGAAGAATTTGGATTGATAAAGTATCGTATTACTGAGGATCCATCAATGAACACCATGCCTCTTAGTTCCAATAAATGGGATCGACGATTAAATGTTACAAACAGTTCGATGGAATTACAACTATAGAGTCAAAGGAGGAACATGCTTCTACTGGACGTAAGGAACGGTTATGAATGTGAAATTGGGAATTTCCAGGAAGCAATAAGACTTGACGTTGATTGCTTCTGGAATGTTGGTCGTATATATATATAGGAGCCAACAAGGCATTAATGCACAGTATAGTGGTCCATCTCTGGATTTTCTTTCCTATGCTGACTAGGTAAAAGATGTGCGATTCGAAGTCATACTTGTGCAAATATTTCCTTCTTCTCTTCATGCATTTCCAAGTTTGAATTGCAGGTGAATGGTGGTGTATCCCATCTTCCATTGTTGGGGGGTGACCTTCCATTTCGGGTTCCTCCAAGTATTAAGGAACTTGGCTGGGGACACATGGAAGTTAGGGTGTGATGGTGCACGATGTGAATAAGGATATCTACCATTAAAAATTGAGATATGTGTTGTGGATTTATTTCCAGAAGTGCCATTCGGCAAGACTTACAACAATATGCCTATAAACAACATGAAATGCAGAGAATGGGGGCAACTGTCTATGTGTTGCGTGAAAGGAAGAAATCCAATATTTTTCTAGCGTTGGAAGGGTCAATAGTTCAAAGGAAATTGTGATAACTATGGCGAACAAAATGAAGCTTGCGAGCTGTGCGATGCCCCATCCAGTAGTGCATTGTTAAATTAATTCTAGAAGTAGATCACCATCTCGACCCTGGTTGGAAACAAATCCTTTTGTTTGATCTCAATTGATTTATATTCTATATTCATATTCTCTGTAACAAAAAATCCATTTAATTATAGCAGCACTGGTACTATAAAAGAGATGGTTGTACATCAATTTAGGGGAGGGATTTTTGTGTAAAAAAAAAATAGAATTGTTGTGCCTGTGACTTGTGTAAATATACTTCCAAATGTTGTCTTAAATATACATGGTTTCCTTCAAGTTGTGAGCAAAAGTGTTATTGCCATGATACATTTCGAATTCTGTCTTTTATGTTTTGAATCTCTCTTCTTTCATTGCAGTAAGTCATCTTATTCCAGGCATGGGAGGGCCCACCACTTCTGGAGATAAGCTTAATTAAACAGTCAAGTAGCTAGATTACATAAAATAAGGATTTATCTCCTATGTTAAAGATCTCTGGTTCATTTTATAACCCAGTTCACATTTTAACATAGAGCCATGCTCTGCTTCTCTATTTCAATCACATTCATTCATATTTATAATTGGATAATGCAAGATACAGGAATATAATGATTTCTGAGTTTGATCGTAATTAGAAAATATTTTAATGCTTTGATTTTGAGTATGTTAACACTGCCAATTTATAATATTGATTCAAGGTTTGCAATATTTAGTTTCTTTTGAACGTTTGCAAGATTTAATGCTCATTTGATTTTTTTATGCATCCTAGGACTTCGCTTAGTAATTAGATCTCTTTTCAGTTAGAATCTTTCTTGTTTTTCATAGTGTAATAAATTTCTTTATAAGAGTAATTCTGAGTGTGAATTTGATTGTGCAGGTAGAGATATCAAGTCTAATGTAGAGTGATTTAGTTTTTATTATGAGTTACATGATTTAGAAGGGTGAGCTTGCTTTTGAATAATTCATTTCATCTATATTAAAGTCTTTGAATTGAACGTTTCTCATATATTATTTGCAATGAGATTTTTAATAGGATCTTTTAGGTGTTATTTTACATGAAGTGAAGTGGTTTTCTTCCAGCAATTGTTAGAACTTTCCTTTGTTAGTTTGAATCTTGAATCCATTATAAAGAGTAGTTCCAGTTAGTTTAAGGTGTGAAGTTATCATTAGAATAATGTGTGTCCTTTTCGTTATCTCAATTTTAGTTTCAATTTTTAGTTTCAAGTTAATGAGAGGAGGTAATATATTAGGGTTTTCAATAGATCATAGAAGATTTAAAAAGTAGAATTCAAAGGTTATCCAGCTACAGTGCAAGAATGTTATATGATTGAGGATTTCTTTGTATTTCCTTATAGTTTCATTGTAGTATGGTGTTTGCAAGGAATGTTAGATATAGTTTAAAGTACAAATTCTTCTTAAGTACAAAACTGATTGACTAAATAGGAATCATAAATTAATTTTAGAAATTGAATGTGATTATTCATTTTCCTCGTCAATAAGTGAGATTGCTTTCTATTTCATAAAATTGAATTTAACTATCAGGATTGCAGGAATCATGAATATGATGGCTTGATAAAATTGGTTAAGTAGGTCCCCTTTTCAAGATTGTTTATCTGCCAACAAATGTGTGTTTCATTCCAGTATCTAGTTTATCATTACAAAGTAATATTTATACTCTGACTTTAAGTTGAACCAAAAATGTAGTACAACTTGTGCTTACGAGTCCCAGATTGACAATTAAATATTAAGATATTTAATTCGCCAATTAAAAATCTCAACATTTTGGTGCCATTACCGGGGACCTTTATCTTGGTTCAGGTAAAATTATTATTACAGAGTTTCAAGGTTATTGTCGGACGTTAGAAGGCTGAGAGTGTACGGTAAGATGTGAGTGAAGAGCCACGCATCCACTTTTATGGGGTTTCTCCAAATTTTGACCGTTGTTTCATATCTTTGAACTTTATTTTCCTTTTCTTTATGTGTAAAAGTAGAAGTAGGCCTTAGAATGGTCCAAATTTTTTTATGATACATTTAATTTCTGAATTATTTTTCTTTCAATAGATTAAATATTTATTTGATTCAACATTTTCCCCAACGCATCGTTCCCTTCCTTTTATGCAAATTTATTTTTTATGAAAGTGTGGTGAGATTTATTTCAGCCAATAGATTTTAAATTCATTTATCTTCAGAATCCAATATTCAACGTTATATCATTTTTGGGGTGTTATAAGAACCCTTGTGTACTAATCCATGTGATGATAGAAATACCAGTTGGCTTGTTGAGAACAAGAAAATTGTATTTTGAGGAATCATCAATGAGGAGTTTTTGTTCTTCTACAGAGATAGACAAATCGTCCAATGAGGAATTAAAAAAAGTAGAATTTAACACCTTGATTGAACATAAATTCACTATTATTAAATATTTGATTTCTAAATTGGATGATTTGAAGGAACAAAATAAGGATGAAGAACCACTGCTTATCCTTTGCGCCAACTGTAGAAAGAAGCACCTCCTTGGAAAGTGACCACTTAGTGGTTTGATTTTTTTTAAAATTAGCGAGGAGGATCATTCAAAAAAATGTTGCCCGTCACTACTAGGATTACTACAGGTACTCAAGAAATCAAATAAAGAATCAAATAAACTACTAGGTATAAATCAAAAATCATTATAATTTTCTACTTGGAATAATGCTTATTTTCCTAAGCAAGTTCCTCAACATGGTCATAATCCTGCAGCTTCATGGCAAGATTTTGATCCTCCTTCAATTAAATATCCTATTGCATGGCCACAGTGGCCCTCTCCTTGGCCCTCATCCTCGAGCCAGATATCTCCATGGCCTCAAGAATTGTTTGTATCCTTCTCTCTAGGGAAATATTCCATGCAAATTCAATCATATGAGCACCAACAACAACCAAAATTTATTTCCAATGCACCATTAATATATCCTCCTCCATGGTCCCAACTACATGTGCAACCTTAACCTAGCCCTAGTCCATACCCTAGTCCTAGTCCGAATCCTAATCCATACCCTAGACCTAACCCTAATTCTAAATTAAAACCTAGACCTAGTCCTAGTTGAGAGCCTAATCCCAATCCAAATCCAAACCTTAGTCCAAGCATTAACCAAAACCCTAATCTAAACCATCAGGTTACACAATAATTTGAACCACCTATTCTTCCTGTTGATTCCTCTATTGAAAAAAATGCCACACATTCCATGTTGGGAAAGGGAACGAATTTGGAAACTTCCCCCATTACCACAGAACATTCACCCCAGGAAGATGTAACTCAAAGACCACCATAGGAGCAACTTTTCATTGTAACTTGTTCTAAAAATGTTGTTGAAAATCAAAACCCTAGAATCTCTCTCAACCATTCTTGTCAATTTAAAAATCAAATATTTGAGGCTGAACTTGAGGGATTTATCTTTTGTCTTTCACCAAATTCTTTGTGCCTCTAGGAGAGTGACTATCAAACTAGGGACGATTTTCATTAGTTGGAGAATCCTAAATATGTGGATTCCATTGAGTCCTGGTTTTGAGCAGTCGTCAAGCCATAATATTTCCTCAACATTCAGAAACTCTTGGTACCATATCAATTGAAGCAACTAGTTTCTCATGCTTTGGTATGTCTTGAAGTCTATTATTTAAAATTGAGTGTGAGTATAATCAACATTTTGTTCGCACATGGCTTCATTGGAAATACTCCTATACTTAAAAGGGAGTCTTTCATCTCTTAGGGTAAATTAGGGTAGGAGAATAAATTAATAAAGATGTTATAATGCTATTAGGATTTTGATTTTCCAATTATAGCGTCTGAAACTACTTTTGATCCACATTGGTTGTTAACACACACATCTGTGATGCATCTTGTTGAGTACGATTCACTCTAATACCTCATGACTTTGAAAAAGTAACTAGGATTAATCACTCTAATAATGTATCATCTGAGATATATATTTTCAATTCCCCTTAGAAGGTACTATTGGAAAACCCCCTATGGTAGACCACTCTTGTAAAGGTCATAATGAGATATTGATAAGAACACTAGCATTCTTAACTCAAAGAATATTCCAGTCTTTGTTTGGGATATCTTTAATAAGTATTTAGGGTAGAGGAACTAGCCAATAATGATTAGTCATTAAAAATATTTCACACCATCCTGTACTCTTAAGGATTAGATCTGTCTCCACACTTATTAAGTTACCCTTAAGGTTAATCATAATTAGAGTTTAGAAAATATTTAGAGGAGGATAGGAGGCCTTTTGGCGAACTGACCTACCACGATCATGAGACCTAGAATGCATAACATTACTGCTCCTGGTCACCAAGCCAAATTCATGGATCTCAACCTAAAAGTTGGAAGATAGGAGGTCTCATCACGATCCGACCTGTTCATCCATGTTACTTCTTTTGAGTGGCACTGCCATCAGCTGGTTACCAAGCCAGGTCAGTGGCCTTCATCTAAAATTCAAATAAGATAACTCTGAATCCATGCCTAGCAAGTGGGAAATAGACATTTCAATGGGTCAAAATACATCCCTGTCGAGGTTATGGACACCTGCGGGAAGCAGGGCCATGCCTGTGGTATTAAAGTTAATTGCATACTATGATTTCCTGGTTATCCTTCTCATTCCCTAAAACTCATCCTTTTTCTTGGACGATGGTTTTAAGACAATTTGAACATGATGCTTTGAGTTCTGTCTTTCAAAAAATCAAGAATATTTAAATGATGTGGTACCCTTAGTGAAGGTAATTCGTTGTACTAGATTAAGAGTAAATTTAATTTTGAATCCAGATGAAAACGGAATTTAGAGTGCTCAATAAATAGGTTTTTGATTGGTGCAGGTAAGTGTCATATTATTTTATTTTATTTTTCATTTCCTTTCCTAGCACTATAACTCATTTTGATTAGAGTGATGAAATACTTAATGATGTTTGTTCACAAAGTGTTGATTGGAAGCAATGTGTATTGATTTTGGTTGCCTCTAAATATGTGATGCATAACCTAGGTACAATATTGCTATAGTAGGTTCATGGAACTTGTGATAGTATTTTTGAGATTGCACCTTTTCAACAAAATTTTATTTTTATCATAAGACTCTGGGCAGAAGAAAAATAGGGAATTCATGTGGCACAAGGTAACAGGTACGTTCCATACTATCTTTTTTCTTTCTATAATCTCTACTTTCTATACCTGATCTTGTTACATTCCTGCAATTGATACTTTCATTAGAATTGTAACATGGTTTTGGTTGGCATTGTAATAGTTGTGTTGCAGGCTAATGAAGGCATTACAATATCAGGAATCTTCATCCTTGCTTGCTGAAATATTTGATGGCACACTTATCGAAAGCATGATCTTTAAGCATTTCCCCTACCTTCTTTCATAGTGTTATAGTTTAAAGGTTTGGCTTGCACGAGGACATGCAAGAAGTTCAACATGGGGGGATGTTGAGTTGCATTTTTGCCCAAATTTTCATGATAATTATCACATAATTATATGCTTATACCTAGTGTTTTTGTCCTTTTAAGTTGATTATTAGAGGCATTTAGAGACAATATATATTATTTTATGAATTCTTCTTATTAGTTAATTTGATGTGTTTTGTGTGTAAATTTCATTAATAAATGCCTTCTTGGTGGCAGGTGAATAGGTCTAGTGCAGGAATGCATTTGAGTATGAACTCACCTCATGCAAGAGGAAGCATCTTGGGCTAAACGAAAAATATTGAGAGATATGTGCTAGACCTTTTCCTAGTTTCAAGATGAGGTTGTGTGCAAAACATCAACTACACAATGTTATTTTTATGGGCCAAAAACAGGAAGCACAGTGGGCTCGAATATGCAATGGCTCAGCAAAAAGAGTCATATTGGCAGTAAGTTGTGACCTTGTTCAAGAAGGTCAGAAATACGGTGGTGGTTGCTGGGTTGCATTCTTCACCATTTTTCCCATTAGAAGAGAGAAATGGCGAAGATAACTCTTTTAAGCGTATTGTTTGTCTGCACTATACATGAGCACCCCCTCAACAATGAATCATGAAAATTTCAAGAAGAACACAATCTCCAACAACATTATTGCCATTTTCTCCAAATCATATTGTCTGTATTGTGCCCGTACAAAGGATTTTTTCAAGGAGTTGAATGTGACACCATATGTTGTGGAGCTTAATTTGAGAGATGATTCAACAAGCTTTAAGCTCCATGGTGGAACGACGTACTATGACATAAGTCGTCATAGATGGAAAACATATTGGTGGCTCTGATGATACTATGGAGGCATATCAAAGTGGTTAGCTCACTAAGCTTGTAGGCCAGACAAATGACGATGTTACTCTGTCCCATGAGATTGAACACTTTAAAATATAAATCTTTCGGGAAATCACATAATAAATTTAGGAACCGACGCGTTTCAAACTACCAACTGTAGTTCATCATCAGGATGAACTACAGTTGGTAGTTCTAAATGCGTCGGTTCCTAAATTTATTATGTGATTTTTCTCGGAATATTTATATTTTAAAATGTTATGGATCACAGAAGCTTGCACTCTCAACAAGATTGAACACATCGGCTTATTGCTATAGGGGGGGAATATCTGACAACAATATTGAATCTGCCTCCATGGATTTCAAAGCAAGGAAGTTGGAGTCATAGATAGTGAATATATGTTGCATAAAGGAATAACATCACTTGGGGTTAGATGATTCTAAGTTTGACGTGCAGGAAAAATTTGGACTGATAAAGTATCGTATTATTGAGGATCCATCAATGAACGCCATGCCTCTTAGTTCCAGTAAATGGGATCAATGATTAAATGTTACAAACAATTCGATGGAATTACAGCTATAGAGTTAGAGGAGGAACGTGCTTCTATTGGACATAAGGAACGGTTATGAATGGGATATTGAGCATTTCGAGAAAGCAAGAAGACCTGACGTTTATTGCTTATGGAATGCTCGTTGTATATATATATATATATATGAGCCAACAAGGCATTAACGCACATTATAGTCGTCCATCTTTGGATGTTCTTTCATATGTTGTCTGGGTAAAAGAAGATGTATGATTCGAAGTCATAATTGTGAAAATATTTCCTTCTTCTCATCATGCATTTCAAAGGTTGAATTGCAGGTGAAGGGTGGTGTATCCCATCTTCCATTGTTGGGGGTTGACCTTCCATTTCGAGTTCTTCCAAGTATTAAGGAACTTGGCCAGACATGCATGGAAGCTAGGGTGTGATGGTGCACGATGTGAATAAGGATTTCTAGCATCAATTGTTAGTATGAATCTTTCTTTGTAAAAGATCACTTTAGATACACATAACAAATATCCCTAACATCAATTATGGCTGCAAAATATATTTAAGTCTGCTACAAAAATTCAGATCTAAGCACAAAAGACATTAAGCAGATAAAATATAATATGGCTCCATGCATCCAATAGACAAGACAAGAACAAAGTGTTTAAAAGAATGATTTGTATTACATTAAATAATAGGGCACCTGAGAGGAAAACAAGAAAGGTGTTTTCCGGTTCTCCTCAATGGGATGGTTCTTTAAAGTCCTCAACATTTCAAATCTAAAATTCCTCTCTCTTATTGTGGTAGAAAACCCTGACAAACATAGAACTCAATGGGAGCTCACAAAGAAAAAATGGAAAAATGGTGACCAAGAATAGATCCAATGTGGTCTAATGCAATGAAGGTGACTAATGAATGGGGAAAACCCTCCTATTTATAACAAAATATTAGGATTATCTAGAACTTGTTGCATGAATAAAATATTATTAATCAAATTCTAGAACCACCCTTTAGGAATATTTTATTATATTTGTTGGAGGGAAAAGGTCTTTTGATGTGGGTCAATTCCTTTATTTATAAAAAATAAATAAATAAATGATTTATTTATTATTTTAGGGAGATGATGGGGATATAATTAAATAAATAATGATTTATTTAATTGTTTAAAAATTATTTAGTCAAATTTAACTAGGAATGTTATTAAATAATGATTTAAATAACTTGTTCCTAGGAAATAATTAATTAAATATTTAATTAATTTTCTTGTTTTGGGTTAAATATGACCAGGAAATATGGACCAATGTTATTTGACATGGTGAAAGAAATTTTATTTAGGGTAAAATTGGTCTTACATGGTGTACTTGGGTTCAGCTAATGATAATGAGTTAGATGACCAAAAAAATGGCGTAACAGATTGTCCCCCAACGTACGAGTGTTAGGAGAAAATCGTATGAACGAAGTACGTTGTAAGAACTCAATCACTAGGTATCAAAAGGGAAGTGAGAGAGAGGAATGTAAGGTAGTCTAATGTGCTAGAGGACCAGACCCGGAGGAGACAAGACTTACAGGTGCAACAAGTCTCTAGGTGATGAAGTGGTACCAGTGTTAAAGGTAGCGGGGGAGGCATACCTATGCCCGTCGAGACAATAGTACAAAGAATAAGGCACCCAGAAAACCACGGAATGCAATAATGAAGCATATGCTGGCCTAAACATGAGCCAAATAAACAAAATGATGAATCCCACATACATGCGATGCCTGGAATAATCTTCAAGACTTATACAAAGAGATTTTAGTACATGAGATACAAATATACCCAAATTCCCCCTACACACGGGGAAGGGCTCACAACATCGGACTGGTACATGCAAATTGAAGAGGCACTGCAAGTGGTTGGGGCCGATAGCATCAAATGAGAGGAGCTACATCAAGGGCGGAAATGAAGAAGTCATCCGGGCATGTGAGGGGCTACTTGCAGGGCCACCCCCTGATGAGGGTTGAGACATCTCACACACGCCTGGGAATCACCAATAGCTGCTGCTGCGTCACTGGACCATCAAGTGTATAGATCACCATCATGCTGAGAATAACTAGAACCAAGGTACACTACCCCCTAGACTTGGCTTCTAGAGTAAGGAAGTTGATGTCGATAGAAGTCGGTCTGCCATAGGTGAGGTAATAAGGGAACCCCAACTAAGGCACGAGGGAAAATAGTAGAGCGACGAACAAGTAGGTACTGATGATGATGATGGAATGAGGGATACAGAGTAGCGGTTGTATGACTTCCCTTGGTAGAGCATAAGGGGCATGAATGGCTTGGCAGCACAATATCAAGGAGGATAGGTGACAATAGTACTGAAGGCCATAATGTGCAACGTGAGAGAGGGACCAAACGATGAAGGATGGGGGGCTATAGCGGGATACAAAGGGACTCGATATAGACTCTATGATGGATGAGGACTCAACTTGGATGCTCTAAACAAGGGGACTCGATGGTGCTGCCACACAGTAAAGGTCCAATGGGGGACCATCAAAAAATGAGTACAAAGGGTATCTCATGACGAAAATTGACATGAACAAGAACGAGGAAGGAGGCAATGTGGTGCCCCCAGTACAAGTGTTGTAAGTGAGGAAATTCGATTTGGAGGAGAGGTGAATAGACCCTTCAGGGACAACATGTGTCCTGGTGAAGTATCAAGGTACTAAAAACTAACAGGTACCTAGAGCTCATGAACAGGCCAAGTCACACCTTTTGGGGTTTGTTCTGCAACCTGGGTAGTAGGTACCAGGCAGAAAACTGCGACCTATCCTAGGAATGACCTGAAAAGTGCAACCTGTCAAAGAAAGGGGTCTTCAGTGCTGTTTTTGGCTGAGATCTGGGATTTGTATGGTTGAGGGGCATAGGTGCCCCCTAAGCATGTTGTGGTCATGCCAAAATGTATTTAGAAAAAAGGGGAATCTAAACACATTGTAATGATATGGTGTGCCTATTTGTTTCCATTATGGTTATGCAGTTTGAGAAAGGGAATGGAGGATTACCAATATCTTGTTAGTACTGCATATATGAATCAAATTGACTTTAAGTTTTGGGGTTGGCATACTTGGTGTCACTATCCATAAGAGAGGATTTGGAGATAATGAACTGATGCTCTCCTAGAAAACCTATAGGTTGGTCAACAATGTCTAAGAGATTGGGTTGTTGATGTAAAATGAGGGAACGATAAGGGGTATCATCCCGAGAGTGATCTGAAGTTGTATGGGACTCTAGAGGTTCTTCTAAATGTGGAAGGAGAATGGTACTAGAGTCGATGTGACCAGATACACTAGGAGAGTTGTGGAGAATTACTTCTCCTGGTCTCTCAAATATGGGTGCCCCCTTACCCAAACATTGGGTTGCAATGTAATGGCCACAAGGTGTATGTGGTTCGAATGCAGGGTTCTGATGTAAGGGGGAATAGAGAAAGTCAGGGGAGATGATTCCTTCCATAATGTCGTCATCGTGATAGGAGATGGGGTGAATAGTGGAAGAAAGACCACTGGACATGGTGAAGCTACCTGACTCATCATCATGAGAAGAGAGGTTCACATGCGCATCGTCACCAGGGGTGACAAAAGAGTAAGTAGATAAAGGATCTACCAATTGTGAGTCTAGGGTGATCGCTGAAGGAAGGTCAAGCGAAACAAAAGGGGAGGATTCAGAGGTAATTTTCCCCGAGGGTCTCATGGATGATGATAGGTAGAATGGTGCATGAAGGCTTCGTCATCTTGACATCAGGAGGGGGAATTTCAATGGGAGCATTTTTGTCCTCTATTTCGATCGAAGCAAAACGTGAAAATAGGGGAGAGGTGGACTCGGTGCGCTTGGCCTCAAATTTGCGAACGATGGCTAAAATGGTGCAGAAGTCCTCGAGGCGGGGACAGAGGTGGGTGTAATGGCCATGGAGATCACACAAAGCATAGGGGTGGTTGGTGTGAATATTCTTGGGGTTCTTGGCCGCGGTCGCGGAAGGAACAGAGGCTTCCGGGACCATGAACTTAGGGAACGCGACATTAACCATGGGTTTGAGATGAGGCAATTCAGGACAGGTATGGGTGGTGTGACCGAAAACATCACACAAAGCAAACTGGATGGTATGCTTTGAAGGCCGAGGAGGGGCAGGGTTTTTCGGGGTAGCCTTATCCTTTGATGCCCCCTTGTGAGCTTTGCCCTTCTTACCCAAAGCGGTCACAACAGGAGGTGGTTCTTGTTGAGGTGACTGAGGCACTGTTGCAGCAGGGGAAGTGATGGGGACCGGTTGAAATGGGGTCAAAGAAAGAGAAGGTTTGGGTTGACCAGGCAAGGTTGCAGCTAGAGGATCAAAGTACCAGACGCGAATCCCAAGTGTCAGGTTAGGAAGAGAGAGGGTGGCCATGATAGGTACTGTGTACACTCCTGGTGGGGGAGCTAGGAATGGTATCTGACCAGAGGGGTAATGGCCAGGTGGGACGGCTCCTAAATGGCTAATTCTAGGAGGGTAAAGAGGCTCATGAGTACTAGCTAGATGGGAAGGTCCAGGTGGAAGAGGTTCGGGCAGCTGAGGCGAAGGGCTAGGAGCGGGTTGCTGCAGGCGAGGTTGAGGTTGCTGACTAGCTGAAGCGGGCTGATTAAGGTCAGCCTGAGACGATTGCATCATGAAAACATTCGCGAAGCTGGGATCAGAGACAGGAGGAGGAGGAAGACCAAGGAAGGTTCCAAGAAAGGAGGAGTCTTTGTAGACGCCGGGGGAAACACTGGTTAAAGAATCAACAGTTTGTTTATTGGTTACAGAAGAGAGGGTTGACTCAGGGGAGGTCTGAGATTGTGGCTCATGATACGTCAACTGGTTGATGGTGACTATATTTCCATTGTGAGGGAAAAACATCTTACGGTGGACCGCAGATGGGACAGCAGACATGGCATAGGTGTAGATACGCCCAAAAATAATGTTATAATCAAGAGGGGCGTCGATGACTTCAACGTCAATGCAAACAGTCTTGCCCACAAGAGTGATGGGACAATTACGAAAAAGGCCAATGGGATGGGAGGAGTGGCCATCCCACGCTCGAAGAGTGATCGTGGAAGGGGCCAATTCAGGAGATCCGAGTTGTTTCCAAATCGAAGTGGATATCACACAGGTGGATACCCCCTCGTCAATGATGCACCAAGAAATGTTAGCGTTCCAGATTTTGACTGAGATTTGGAAAGCTACGGAAGCAGGAAGAGGAGGAGACCCCGACTGATGGGCATCGAAAACAATCACTTGGTCATCTACTGGATCTACAGTGCCCAGGGTAGATAGTAGAGATTTTCTTTGGGAGGGGCACGACTGGAGGAGTTCCAGCGTTGAAATGGCAACATAATATTGGGCCAACTCATCTACTATGCTAAATGAATGGGCAACTCGGTCAGAAGCAGTATTTCGGCGTAATGGTCCCGTAGGAATCTTGGTATGAACCTCGGCTTTGGGCGGAGGGATATGCAAGGGACCATAAGTTGTTGAAAGAGGCTCTGTAGAACCTGAAGAAGGTAACGCGGGGACAGATGGAGCAGGAGGTTGGGGGTACGGATGGGACTGAGTGTGAAGGTTAAGGTCGGTGTTTATAGGTTGGTCAGAGTTCATCATGAGGATCTGGTAATCAGAGGTACTAGATGTAGGAGGTTGAGTGGTTACCAGTCCATGAGGTGGTTGGGTAGCCATGAAGCTTTTCTATGGGAAAGGATTGGTCGTGCTCTGTTGTGCATACACCTACCCCTGAGGGGGTGGTGGCTGTTGTGGTAGGGGTTGAGAAGACAAGGGAGGCAGGGGTCCTAATGCTGGAGGACTTGGAGCACTAGGCTGTGGATATGGATGATAATGAGGTTGGGTAATAGTGTGGTAAACAGGGGGTTGGGCAGAAAGAGGAGGCATGCCGGATCCTGGATGCACGCTACTGGGAGGGGGAGGAGTGCAGGAAGTGGTGCCCCCTCCCCCGGGAAAACCATAGCTCATGGGAGGTTGAGCGGATGGATTGGAGATAGCTCCAACGATACTGTCAGCGGCAGGAGGTGCCCCCGGTGCATGGGCATTACCGGGTCTAGGGAGATCAGGTAGAACAGTATAAACATAACCCGTCTGAGCGTAGATCAGGTCATATTTTAATGCCATTTGGAAGGAAGCTTCTTTAGTTTGATGAAAATGCGATGTGACATCTTTCCCGATAGGTGGCAAGAGAGATCTAAGGAATCAGTCCATGTAGACATGGTCTTCGAAGGTAGGAGATTGACATAGGCTCTTTCTTCTCCGCCATTCCTGGACATGATCAGATAGGCAGGTTGCAGAATATTGACGAAAAGAAGTCAAAAGTTTGATACCAGTGTCATAACAAAAGGGAAGCTGGGAGTAAGATAAAATTCCTTGGCAAGAGTTTCAAAGGTGGCATGAGAGGAAGTGGGCTGATCAACATATCACTTAGAAGCTTTGCTTGTAAGCATGCGTTGGAACAATCTAAGATGAATGGAATCATCAATAATGGAATGGGATGAACACCACATGTGGAAATATTGGATATGGTTGGAGGGATATTCTCCAGCAAGGCCTTCGAACTTGGGAATGTCGGAGGGGAGCTTGGTTGGCATAGCAGGGCAACCAACATCGTGGCGGATAGGATCATTGATCAACTGATTGAAATTGGGGAGATTGAGGCCTGCCATGAAGGGGAGTAAGGGAGCAGTTGAGGGAGTTCTTGTGGCGGTTCCGCTAGTAACCGTCCCAACATTAGGGCCGGGGTTGCCACTAGCATTAGAACCTGGACCAGACATGGTGAAGGTAACAGGGGGAGAACCAAAAGTAGGGGGAGAAACCAAAGAATCAGAAGAAGAGTCAAAGTGTGGACTCGGGGGAGGACTAACTCGACGACGACGGGAAGGAGCAAGTCAACCAATCGGAAAATGAGGGTGAAGGCCAAGAAGTTTCCGGGATAAACCCCTTGGAGGAGCAATGATGACGGGAAGAAGAAAAACCGACAAAGGCAGGGAGGTGCAAGATCAAGTGAGGTCAATGTTGAAACAAGGGCAGAGAGGTGCAGTGTCAATTGATTTTAAAGTCTTTGCTAGGTGGTGTTAACCAGGCTCTTCTTCACTTAGGGTCAGTGTGTGGCGTGCATTAATTTTAATTGCTTAAACCCAGACATTTTTGAGAGTAAACGAAAAAGTGTGATGCTTAACTGAAAAGAAATCTGCAGTAAATAAGACTGAAAGAATAGAAAATTAACAGCTAACAATGCATCAATCTAACCCAAGAAGGCAGGTCTCTTAAAACTAGTCTATAAGAGGGAAAAAATATAATAAAAGCACGCTAAAAGAGGCCAATATATCTAAGGTCGGGAGGGACAGGGATCTAAAGGAGAAATCTGCTGAAAATAGGTGCAGAAAACAGCAAAGAGGCAGAGGCAAGGTTGTTGTTACAAAAAAGGGGGTCAGCTAAAGGTAGGAGGGTCAAAGAGGTGACCCTAGAGATAAACCCAAACAAAACTATATGAGGTGTTTTGAAAGGGAAAAGAGCTGATCTGGAGGGATCTGAAAAGGAGGTATCAGATATGGCTGAAACTATGAAAATTTAGACACTTACAGCAGCTAAAACTCTTCCACAACAAGTGGAGGGTATTGAAGCCCTAGGGGGCTAGATTCCCACTTATTTGAGTAAAAAAAGAAAGAATAGGTCTAAACAGGCGAAGACAGAGGTCAGACAACCCTGACAGAGGTTCAGATAAAACCCAGAAAAATTTCAGAAAAATTCCAGAAAAAAGTCCAGGTCGCAGTTTTTGACCTATTTTTCGCTCAGGTCGCAGATTTTGGGCTGTTTTCCGCGACCTGAAGCTCCAGGACGTATTTTTTGGGCCAAAAAGTGCGACCTACACTTCTGGCACTCTCGGCAGAAGTTTTCAGAAAAAAATTTCGTCTCAGCTGCGACTGATGTCTGTCACCTGTGCAATAAGGCCAGAAAGACACGGAAGTTAAAAATTTGACTGTTTGAGGGTTTTAGAGGTGGAAAGCACCATAAAAATAGGAAAAACAAGAAATGGAAGAGAAACCCTAGGGTCTGAAACAGCTGGATATGCAAGAAGAGATAAAACGGCAACGGTCGTAAAATAAAACCCGTGTGGAGTCGCCAATTGTTAGTATGAATCTTTCATCGTAAAATATCACTTTAGCTACGCATAAAAAATAGCCCTAACATCAATTATGGCTGCAAAATATCTTTAATTCTGTTGCAAAAATTCATATCTAAGCACAAAATACATTAAGCAGATAAAATATAATATGGCTCCATGCATCCAATAGACAAGACAAGAACAAAGTGTTTAAAAGAATGATTTGTATTACATTAAAGAATGGGGCACCTAAGAGGAAAAAAAGAAAGGTGTTTTCCGGTTCTCCTCAATGGGATGGGTTCTTGAAATTCCTCAGCGTTTCAGATCTAAAATTCCTCTCTCTTATTGTGGTAGAAAACCCTGACAAACATAGAACTCAATGGGAGCTCATAAAGCAAAAATGGAAAATGGTGACCAAGAGTAGATCTAGTGTGATCTAATGCAATGAAGGTGACTAATGAATGGAGAAAACCCTCCTATTTATAACAAAATATTAGGGTTATCTAGAACTTGTTGCATGAATAAAATATTATTAATCAAATTCTAGAACCACCCTTTAGGAATATTTTATTATATTTGTTGGAGGGAAAAGGTATTTTGACGTGGGTCAATTCCTTTATTTATACACAATAAATAAATAAATGATTTATTTATTATTTTAGGGAGATGATGGGGAAATAATTAAATAAATAATGATTTATTAATTAATTTCTTTTTTTTGGGTTAAATATGACCAGGAAATATGGACCAATGTTATTTGACATGGTGAAAGCAATTTTACTTAGGGTAAAATTGGTCTTACATGGTGTACTTGGGTTCATCTAATGATAATGAGTTAGATGACCAAAAAAATGGTGTAACATCAATAATGGAGATTTTTGATGTGGATTTATTTCCAGAAGTTCCATTCAGCAAGACTTACAACAACATGCCTATAAACAACATCAAATGCGGAGAATGAGGGCACTTGTCTATATGTTGCATGAAAGGAAACAATCCAATATTTTTCCAATGTTGGAAGGGTCAGCAGCTCAAAGAGAATTGTGATAACTATGGTGAACAAAATGAAGCTTGCCAGTTGTGCGATGCCCCATCTAGAAGTGCATTTTCGAATTACTTCCAGAAGTAGATCACTGGCTCGACCTCGATTGGAAACAAATCCTTTCATTTTGATCTCAATCAATTTATATTCTATATTCATATGTTGTGTAGCAAGAAATCCATTTAATTAGAGCAACACCGCTGCTATAAAAGTGATGGTTTTACATCAATTTAGGGGAGGGACTATTGTGTAAAAAAACTAGAATCGTTGTGCCTATGATTTGTGTAAATCGACTTCCAAATGTTGTCTTAAATATACATGGTTGCCTTCAAGTTGTGAGCAGAAGCTTTGTTGCCATGATTCATTTCGAATTTTGTCTTTGATTATTTGAATCTCTCTTCTTTCATTGCCCGAAGTTAGCTTACTCCAGGCGTGGGAGGGCCCACCACTTCTGGAGATAATCTTCATTAAACAATCAGGTAGCTACATTACATAACTTTTGGATTTCTCTCCTATGTTAAAGATCTCTGATTCATTTTATAGCCTGGTTCACTTTTTAACATATAGCCATGCTCCGCTTCTCTATTTCAATCACATTTATTCATATTTATAATTGGAGAATCCACGATACAAGAATATAATGATTTCTGAGTTTGATCAGAATTAGAATAGATTTTAATGCTTCGAATTTGAGTAAACACTACCAATTTAGAATATTGATTCAAGTTTTGCATTACTTAGTTTCTTTTGAATTTTTGCAGGATTTAATGCTCATTTTATTTTTTTATGCATCCCGAGACTTCACTTACTAATTAGATCTCTTTTAAATTAGAATCTTTCTTGTTTTCCATAGTGTAATCAATTTCTTTATAAGAGTAAGTCTGAGTGTGAATTTGATTGTGCAGGTAGAGATATCAAGTCTAATGCAGAGTGATTTAGATTTAATTATGAGTTACATGATTTCGAGGAGTGAGCTTGCTTTTGAATAATTTGTTTCATCTAGATTAAAGTATTTGAACTAAAAGTTTCTCATAGATTATTTGCAATGAGATTTTTAATATGATCTTTTAGGTGTTATTTTACATGAAGTGAAGTGGTTTTCTTCCAACAATAGTTAGAACTTTCCTTTGCTATTTTGATTCTTGAATATGTTATCAAGAGTAGTTCTAGTTAGTTAAGGTGTGAAATTATCATTATAATAATATGTGTTCTTTTGGTTATCTCAAGTTCAGTTTCAAGTTAATGAGAGGAGAAAATAGATTAGGGTTTTCAAGATATCATAGAAGATTTAAAAAGTAGAATTTTGAGGTTATCCAACTACAATGTGAGAATTTTATATGATTGAGGATTGCTTTGTATATCCTTATATATTCATTGCAGTATGGAGTTTGTAGTGAATGCTAGATATAGTTTAAAGTACAAATTACTCTAAAGCACAACTGATTGACTGAATAGGAATCTTAAATTACTTTTAGAAATTGAATGTGATTATTTATTTTTCCTCGTCAACCAGTGAGATTGCTTTCTATTTTAGAAAATTGAATTTAACTATTAGGATTGCATGAAGCTTGAATATGATGGCTTGATAAAATTGGTTAAGTAGGTCCCCTTTTCAAGATTGTTTATCTGCCAGAAAATGTGTGTTTCATTCCAGTACCTAGTTTATCATTACAAAGGAATAATTATACTCTGACTTTACGCTGAACCAAGAATGCAGTACAACTTGTGCTGACGAGTCTCGAATTGACAATAAAATATTAAGAACTTTAATTTTCCAATTAAAACTCTCAACAAACCCTAAAATAAACATGGTCGAACACGGTTGATTTTCATATTGATACAATCTTTGTCACAATGTGACATTGGACGATGGTTGACCATGATTTATTTTCATATTGAGACAACCTTTAGCACAATGAAATGTTGGAAAATGGTTGGAAAAGGCTGACCATGGTTGATTTTATTGTGACAATGCGACGTTGGACCATGGTTGTCACAATGTGACGCTGGACCAAGGGACTGATAAACCGAAGGGATAGGAACCCTTAGATTGATAACCCAAGGGATTGATATTATAAACCCAAGGGATTAATTCAAAAACCCCAAGGTATTATAAGCCCAAGGGAATACTATTATAAACCCAAGATATATAAACCCTAAGTTAAGTATTATAAATCCTAAAATAAAGATGGTTGACCATGGATAATTTTCATATTAAGACAATCCTTGTCACAATGCAACGTTGCAAAATGGTTGACCATGTCTAGATATGATTGATTTTCATATCGAGACATTCTTTGTCACAAATAAACATTGGAGTATAGTTGACAATGGTTAATTTTGTTATTGAGACAATATTTGTTTGAATGCGACGTTGGACCATGGTTGACCATGATTGATAGTATAAACCAGAGGTAATAATACTAAAAACCTAAGGGATTACAAACCCAGGGGAATAATATAAACCTAAGGTACATGAACCCTAGGATAAATATTATAAACATTAAAATAAGTGTGGTTGACCATGGTTGACCATGTTTGATTTTCATATTGAGACAATATTGTCAAAATTTGACATTGGGCCATCGTTGACCATCATTAACCATGATTTATTTTCATATCAAGACAATCATTATCAAAATTAGACATTGGACCACGATTGACCATGGTTGATTTTCATATTGAGGCAATCTTTGTCACAATGTGACATTGGACCATGGTTGACCATGGTTATCACAATGTGGCATCGAACTATGGTTATTTACCATGATTGACCCGAGTTGTACATGATTGATTTTCATATTGAGAGAATAATACTCAAAATGTGACGTTGGACTATGGTTTACCATTTTTACCATGGTTGACCATAATTGATGATGGTTGACCATGTTTGACCAGTGTTGACTATGATTGACCATTGTTGACGACATAATAATATTAAATCCAAGGGATTAATATTATAAACCCAAGCTATATAAAGCTCAATATCAATATTATAAACCCTAAAATAAACATGGTTAACCATGATTGATTTTCATATTGAGATGACCTTTGTCACAATGAAACATTGGATCATGTTCGACCATGGTTGATTTTGATATTGAGACAATATTTCTCATAGTGTCACGTTGGACCATGGTTAACCATGGTTGTCACAATGTGACGTTGGATGAAGAGGCAATCTTTGCCACAATGTGGCCATGAATATTGACCATGGTTGGCCATGATTGACCAAGGTTTATTTTCATATTGAGACAATATTTGACCCTATGCAACATTGGACGATGGTTGACCATGATAAAACATGGTTGAACATTGTTGATTTTCATATTGAGACAATATTTATCACAATGTGACATTCAACCATGGTTGACCATGGCTGACCATGATTATAAACTCAAGGGATTTATATTAAACCATAGAAACCCTACGAATAATATTATACCCTAGGAATATTAACCCTTAGGTTAATAAACCCAAGGAATTGATATTATAAACGCAAGGGATTAATACTAAAAAACTAAGGGATTATAAATCCAAGGGAATAATATTAAACCCAAGGGATTAATATTATTAGCCCAAGGTATATAAACCTTAAATAAACATGGTGGACAATGGTTGATTTTCATATTGAGACAATCCTTGTCACAATGCGACATTGCACCATGGTTGACCATGCTTTACCATGATTGATTTTCACATCGATATAATCTTTATCACAATGCAACGTTGGGCCATGATTGAATTTCATATTGACACAATCTTTGTCACAATTCAACGTTGGACCATGGTTGACCATAATCTACCATGGCTGACCATGATTGATTTTATAAACCTATGGATTAATGTTATAAACCCAAGTTATATAAACCCTATGATAAATATTATAAACCCTAAAATATACAAGGTTAACTGTGATTGATTTTCATATTTTCACAATCTTTGCACAATGTGATGTTGGACCATGGTTGTCCATGATTGATTTTCATATTTAAATATTATTTATCACAATGCGATGTTAGACCATGGTTGATTTTGATATTGAGACAATCTTTGTCACAAAGAGATGTTGGACCATGGTTGACCATGCATGACTGTTATGGAACCAACTCCAAAAATATAAGAAAAGAGAGATCAACCCCTTAGAATTCATCCACTTTGAGGGGGAAACCTCCTTTACATTAATTAAATGAAAAATTCTTGGATGACACAAATGAAAAAACCTCCTTTCTATATATAGGAGTGCATGGGGTCACAATATAATCCTAGCCGACCTAACAATAATAATGTAAGGGCACAATAATAACAATATGGGGGTTAGATGGGTACAACAATAACAATAAGGGGGCTAGACTAACAAAAATAAGGGACTACACTAGTAATATAGGGACCTAACATGCCTCTCTCCTTAAAAAAAGTGTTGTCCTCAACGCTTTAGTAGCTCTAGATGCTTCTGTATAAAATTCTCATCCTCCCATGTAGAATCTTCAATGGGTCAAGTTCTTCCACTTGATGAGATCCTTTGAAATTGATCGATTTGTAGTTGTCGAGTTTCCATGACTGCTTCATGTTCCAATATGATTTTTTCTTCCTCATCATGTTCTTCCATTATTGTTTGAACTAGAATTTTTTCACCTATAACCTTCTTTCAGCATGAAACATGGAAAACTGGATGCACTTGAGAAGAAGCAGGAAACTCCAATTTGTATGCCATAGTACCAATATTTTACAACACCTTGTAAGGACCATAGTACTTTGGCAATAATTTATTATCCTTCTTAGCTTGCTTGAGGGGCATTTTTTTGTATGGTTGTAGCTGTAAAAATACCCAGTCTCCTACATCGAAACTTCTCTCACTGCGATGTTGATCTGTGAGTTTTTTCATTCAATTTTGTGCCAAATTTAATTTAACCTTTAATATTTGGAGGACTTGTTTTTGATGCTCGATGTGATCTTCCATTGCTTGAAACTTATAATTTACTCTTAAATATAATGTGATGGATAGTGGATGATATCCATAAAGTGCCATAAATGGGGTCATTTTTGCTGTAGCATGGAAGGTAGTGTTATACCACCATTCAAAAAAAGGTAACCCCTTGACCCATTGTGTTTGTTTATTAGATACAAATAAACGAAGATATACTTCCAAACATTTGTTCACTATCTCATTTTTCCCATCGGATTGAGGATGACAAGGTGGGCCATGAGCTAGTTGAGTACCCAAACAAGAAATAATTTCGTCCAAAAATTTCCAGTAAAAATGAGATCTTTGTCGCTTACAATAATCTTTTTGTTTCCACGTAGCATTTGAATTGTTTCCATAAATGTAGTAGAAAATGTCATTGCTTTAAATGGATGAGATAATGCACAAAAGTGTGCAGATTTGGTAAGTCTATAAACTACCACCATGATGACACTCTTTCCTTCGGAATTAGGTAAACTTGTGATAAATTCCATTGAAATCTCCTCCCAACATTGACTTGGAATGGATAAACACTGTAGAAGACCCAGGGTCTTAATTGTCTCAACTTTATTTTGCTAGCAAACCAAACATTATGCCACAAACTTTTGAATATCAGATTTAAGGCCATCCCAAAAAATTCTTTCTTCTGATGAACTCTTAGCTAAACTGAGAGAGGGAGGGGGTGAATAAATTTAGTATATTCATGGAAATTTAAAACTCTTTTCATTCAACTTAATTACACCTTCTGTTCATAAGAAACTCAATAAATAATGAATCAACAAATTAATGTGTAGAGAAAGTAATTAAGTAGATTAAAACATCACATCAACACATAATCATCAAGCACATAGACAATAGATATAAGTGGAAACCCATAAGGGAGAAAACCACATCTTATTATTGTTGTGATAAAAAGGTAAGCTCAAATTCCCTCTCACCACTGATTTTCTGTAGGCTCCAACCTACAGGAGGCTACTACCTCAAATTATGCAAGCTCAAAATAGACATCTATCAAGCTCCAACTCAAAACAGAAGCACCAACTCCCATGTATTTTTCTGCAGGCTACAACCCAGAGGAGGCTCCTACCTCAACCGGCTCCAACTAGACATCTATCAAGCTACAACTTGAAACAAAAGCACCAAATACCATGTATTTTTCTGCAGGATACAACCCATAGGAGGCTCCTACCTCAACCAACTACAATTGGACATCTATCAAGCTACAATTTGATATGGAAGCACCGAATCCCTCACACTACAATAAAATCATATGCTGATTTACTTGGATATCAACTTTGTTTTACTCCTTCTTCATTGCTGCCTTTTCAGCCTTCATATTTGCTTCATATTAGCTCCTAATATGCACAACATCTATATCATTTGTCTCTTATTCTTTCACTCTCCAACCTTCTACAACTTTCTTATATTCTTATGCTCTCTTCCATTCTGCAGCTTTCTAACAATATCCAAATCTCTTCAATTCTTTTGTGCTCTCTCTCTCTCTCTCTCTCTCTCTCTATATATATATATATATATATATATATATATATATATATATATATATATATATATATATATATATTTTCGTAACCTTCTACACATTGATATTATCTGTTTTATATAGATAAATTCATGACTGTTTTCATTCTCTATGGGAATATGAAGTGAATAGGCATGACTCTTTTCCTTCCACCCATTCGATTCCTTACACTTCAGTTCCAGTTATTACATTAGAAATAATCATTACAACATTCATGGATTTTTGCCTATGTCTACGAAGACTTGCCTTTGAATCACAAAAAATATAAAATAATCAATGAATTTACATTTATAGTTACAATAATATTTGAATTCAGCCCTTTCAGCTTCTATCTTTCCTGTTCATCTTGTCTTCTCTGCCAGCTGACCCTTTGTCTTCTCTGCCTACTGTTATATTTCCAACTGTGCTGCTGCATTACTGTCTTAGCCCAACTTGACCCATGCCTTTATGTTTTAAACTGCCTCTACCTATTGCATATCTTACCTGTAGCATTCTATGCTCTTCTCTACTCCTTTGCTCTATGTCGGGTTATTAACCGAGTCTCCTTCTGCCCACGTTCAGTCTTTGATATCAAAATTCTGCAGCCGCATAACACCTCTGCACGAGTGTCGAGTTACTTTCCCAGAGTATTTTCTCTTGCGTTCAACATTTTATTTTTAACTCACAGCCGCAACTACATGACACTGTTATGTACTTAGAATTCGGTCTTACCTGAATCTATTCCCGTTCAAAATTTTATTTATACACCTAAGTATTTTGCCTGAATTTAGTCTTTTCTTCATAAACTGAGTCATCCTCAGATTCCAATGTTTTCTTCATAAAACCCCATAGCCCAAGACTTGAAATACATCAGATCTTAACTTCAAAATTTATCGCGTCCAGTCTCATATCGCATTTTGGTGTATCAAAGTTTTTATGTTATAATTCCCTTTTCCACCTCTGATGCGATTTAACACTAGAAAGGCTTTACATCCATATTTGAAATCCTTTGCAATTTGACTCTGGCACTACATCACATTTGGGCTCTTGTCACACTTTGCAAGATTTAGTTCATAGCACTAACAAGTTTCCTCTTAACATATGCGATATGTGACCGCATCACATCGCAGATCGAACTTCTTATCGCATCACAAAACATATAACTTGCGATGTCTTAAAATGTAAATGTAAGAATCGCCGATTGCGATGTGTGGTATGTGGATGGGTCCCATTCTAAACGTTAAATTCTCTAGACTTTAGATTTGAAGCTCCATCGTGTCCACTCCTCTTTATCACACTTCACAAGTTTTAAATTATACCAATTTCGCAATACTTGCAATTTTGAGATTTCGCAAATCACAAAAAACTCCCCATCGTAACCCGCAACTTTTAACGTTTAATATTAAACTTATCCTATGCGATCTACGATGTGTGGTATGTGGGCTAGGTCCATGTCATCATGCCACGTCACCCTGCCATGTCACTGCCATGACACCTTGTCATGTCATCGTAAATTACCTGCGATCTGTGGGGTCAGGGTCAAGTCATCTACTACATCAGTGCCACATCATTTCCATGTCACTGGCACATCATCTTCCCACGTCATCGCCCGCACTTTGCATTTCGCATTTTCTGTGACTTATCACATCACAACTTAAACAATTTAACTTGTTATTTCTTATCATATAATTGTAAAACTCATTGATATACAATATGAAATTTAATCTCCGTCGTTGATCAATGCCCAGATTGAATGGTCCACGCTACTTCTTTGCTGATCGGCTTCTCATCACAAATAATATAGTTTACCATGTAGTGTCTTTGAACATAAAATTGTCGAAGTGTGAAATACCTATGTTTTGTGATTTAATCTCTGCCATTGATCTATTCCCAAATCCAATGGTCCTCACTGCTCCTTTGCTGATCTTCTTCGTATCACAAATAAAATAGCTTACCATGCGATTTAATCTCTGCCATTGATTTATGACTAGATCCAATGGTCCTTACTGTATCTTTACTCTGGTTTTCAGACTTTTCTTCTTTGGCTGTGCCTGTTCATTTCTTTCTAGTTGTTCGTAGAATACTTGACTCATTCACGACTTGCCCCATGTTCATGACTTGACCCACTTAGCGTTCACAACTCGAACCAATTGTGCATGACTTGACCCAAAATGTTGACGACTCTGTCCAACACATTCATGAATCAACCTTTGTTGTTTTGCTGCCTTTGCTCCTTTTCTTCCTTAAATTCCTTTGCTTCCTTTGCTTCTTTGATGCTTTTGATACATTTTCTTTTTTGTTGCCTTTGATCCTTTGCTGCCTTTTTTACTTTTCCACCTTAAATTCCTTCGCTGCCTTTGCTTCTTTGATTCTAAAGTTGCTCCTCTTTGATCCTTTTCCTTTTTTGATGGTCTAATGTTTCTCCTTGCCTCTTTGCTACTTTCTTACCGCATTGTTTCTTGATCTGCTTCTATGCCTTATTGCTACTGCATCTCTACTCCTTTGCCTTAATGATAGTTCTGGTGCTGCTCCTTTGTGCTCCTTTTCCATAAATGAAAATATTTCCAATAGTCTCCCCCTTTTCCATTGATGGAAACACATCCACCAATACTCCAATACTTCTGCCAAGACTTCCTCCCCCTTTTATTCTAAGAAGTGTCTTTCTTCCTCTGCTTTCTTTTCAGAAGAGCCTTTCTTCTTCTGCTTTATTTTCCTGCCCCTTTGACATCAATGGCAAAGGGTTGCACATTTCCTAGTTTAGTTTCCATATTTTCATTATTTTTCTTTGAGATGTGTATAGGCCTTCTTCCTCTGATTTTATGCCTTGCTGCTCCAGACTGGTGTATAAGAGTTTTTGGGAGAACACTTTGAGAATCATTGAACTTCTATGTATATACATAGTAAGCTGATACCATCCCAAAGCACAGACTCCTTGCACTTGTATTAATTTGAAAGTGATGATAAGGACACTTCATAGAACAAGCTCTACCAGACTTATATAATCAAAGATGCATCAGTGGAATAATACTAAAATACTGAGAATGCTCCATACAACATATAAAGTCTACTCCAAATATACTTCAATATATATTATAATATTCATCTGAGATACATATCTATTGAGGAAGGTTGTATATGGAATATGTATTCTTCTATAATACACATCTGCAGTACACATCTGTTCAAATATGATGATGCCAATATATCTTTTGTAGTTGCAGTTCACCTTTACTTCCTGTTGGTGGTGATATGTGCTAGAATGTTGATAGGGATATTACACTAACAACCGAAAGGCCCTTGATATTGATGTGAACAATGAATCTTGAGAATCCTTACAACTTGTTGTAAAACTAAACCATCTTTCAATCTAAAAGACCCAATGACTTTAATACTGTATAGAGTATTTTCAAAACAAACCCTTGAGGCTAGATACATTCAATTCATTGGCTAGTCTCACTTATCAACTATACAATTTTATTTATGACATAAGGGGGGTATGTATGTCAATGATCAACCTCTCTACAATGGTGAAATACCAGCAATTCATTTCTACTGAAATAGGCTTTAGATGAATAAATAAATAAAATCTTGAGATTCAAATAGTAAGATTAACACAACTAGTCCTTCATACTTCAGATAATTTAACTGTTCTATCATAATGATCTTGAGCAAAACATCTTCAGTTGTTTAATTGAAATCTTAGCAAACAAACTTCACACAATTTTATGAATGATCCTAAGAAAGAGGCCTTGAATATTTATCTGTATTGACTTGAGGAAGACATGCAGTTATATATAGAAATAGATATTGCTTCAGTTCTCAATATAATACTTCAAATATAAACAAGATAATGATCCTTTAGTACTTTATTGACCTTTTCATGCTTTAATAATGCAACTCTACATTATCTAGTATTTACAATTAGAAAATACTTTGCAATAATCATAGAAACAAGAGCTTAATCCACATATACTATAATGTTGATAATCACTGGGAATACTACCTTGATATACTTCTTCTTTAATACTCTAATCCTGAGGACCTGTACCATACCACTGCTCCACTAATAACACTTGGTATTCTACTGATAGGTAGGCTGCTTGTTCTAAATACCAATAGATACCAATTGATAATCCATGTAGTTGTTTCACTTCAGCTCGCACATACACCCATAGTTAAGACAACCTTCATAGATTCTACTATTTATCTCTCCACTGTTCTAACAACAATCATCAATACACAAAATATGATTCTGGCATCATTAACCTTTTTCTTATTCTATCATTCTATTTTTAAAATAATGTCACTGCATATTCCTTTCTAGGATTACTCCAGAATCATTGTTGTTATATATACAATTCAACATCTCTAACATAATTATCTTTAGGAAAACATCTTCAATTTCTTTACTTGGAATATAAAAGGGCATACAACTCATAGTTTTATCACTCATTTAACTGCTTTCCTCCAAGGGGACCTTCTATTAATGAATTATGTAATGATATTATGATGATAACAATTTCTCTTACTCATCCTTCTTAATTTTGTTTCATTGTTAACACTTGTACTGTGATGCACAATGTGATCATCCTCTATGGATCTCTCCAGTTCTATAGATCGAAACATAATTTTTTGTGGTTTTAACCATTCATCACTTAGTCTGTTGTTTTCTTCTTAACTTACATGTTCATGGCTGATGTTCCCTCTACCACCATGCCTGCTTGCTACCCTCTCTCCTTCCATCAACCCGTTGGCTATTGAATGCTTCAAGTATCCTTCTTCTTCTATAGTTCTCTGTTAGAGGAATTGTTCTTTCTCTTCCTAAAATTTTAGTTGCTCTTATTCCAAGGAGCTCTTCTTAGACTAATTTTATGGGGACTTTTTATGAACTTATCTCCCCCTAGGATGTTGCTTCTTATTTATTACTAGATGGATATTTGCATTTCTTCCTAGAGAAGCTCCCCCTATAATGGATTCATTATGTTATTGAAGTAACATGCTCACCCTTTCTCTTTTCCTTCCATACTTTATTGGGGTTCTTCATAATGTCTTCACTTCTTTCTTATTCACATTTTTTTTCTGATTTGATTGGATTCCATCATCGGTATAGAGTTCTTTAATGTATATGGCATCTTATATTATTTTTCTTTGTGACCAATATTGTGGCATACATAACATCTTATTTTACCAGGGTACGTTTAAGATGATGTATAATATTTTGTGCTCCCTTTTGAACACAATTTACATTCAATAAGTTTATTTCCAAAATCATTTCATGCATAACAATAGCCATGGAAATGATTTGTGTAACTGGTGATATATTGTCTTCTCCATTTGTTTGATTGAGGTAGTCTTTTCATTGGCTGCATCTTTAGTTGGTTGGACTGGATTTGCTTTGTCTCACAATATGCCGCAGTATGTCCAGGTTTGTGGCACTCAAAACAAGTGATAATTCTCACAGGAGGAAGGAACCTCCTTTGACATCTTTCGAATTTGTTCAATTCATCTTTAGGATCATATGAGCCTTTAGTAGTTCACTGTTTCTTCCTCTCATTCTCTGTCCTTTCATGTTTCTTCTTGTTTCTTTTTTTTTCTTTACAAATCATGTTATTGCTGGCTTATAATTTTGTAGGAATATTTTGAGATGCTTCATTATCCTTTACAACTTTTATAAAAATGATATTCTTGTTATCTTCTACCTTAGACTTACTAGTTTCTCCGTCATAGCATGTCTTAGCCTTTATAAGAGGAGACCTTTGAGCATTTAGAATCTGGTCCAACTGTCCAGAGCTTTTCATTTGTGGAATATTCATAATTATTTCAATTTGCGCCTTCTCTTATTTCATCCTCAGGCTTACCACCTCTTCTTCCAATATTCCACATTCCAAAATTTTCTCTCTGATTTGTTGCAGTAGAGTGTCTTCTACTTTCCTTTCTTCTTCAATTTGTGCCTTCAGGCCAAAAATTTCTTCCTTATCTTCATATTCTCCCTCATCACATATTTGCACCAGTGTCTTAAGTTTTTTTTTTTTCATTCTTCAATCTTTCTATTTCAATCAAGGCTATATCAAGTTTGGCTTTTTCCTCAACTGTAATTTCTTCATGGTACTTATATCCATTCACCCTAGTAAGTATCTCATTTGATTGACATTTTTCCTTTTGAAAGTAATTTTTCTTCTTCTTCTTGTTTAGCTTCTCCTTCTTGATAATGCATTGACAAGTTTCTCCTTCATTCATGAGTTGCAATCTATTCCAAAATTATTTTTGCAGAAGTTAAATCCATTATTGAATTAAGATCCTTGTTATGAAGACTGTTATATATCACACATTTTTCCATGGAATTTGAATGTTGTTATTGAAAAGACGAATATTCTATGCAGTAACCATCACATACAAGCTTCCATACCTTAGGTTCATAAGCCATTAAATATGTTTTAACCATATCTCTCCATTCAGGATAGTTTTTTGTATTCAACATTGGTACATTTTGATAGTCCATGACTCAACCAGATCTCCTTCAAGATATTAGGCTTACACCAAAGGAATCGGCTCTGATACCAATTGATGAAATCTTAGATAAAATGAGATGGGGGGGGGGGTGAATCAGTTTAGTACATTAATGGACATTTAAAACTCTTTTCATTCAACTCAATTACACCTTTAGTTCACAAGCAGCTTAATACATAATGAATCAACAAACTTAATGTGTGTAGAGAAAGTAATTAAGCAGATTAAAACATCACATCAATGCATAATCATCAAGCGCATAGACAATAGATATAAGTGGAAACCTATAAGTCAAAAAACCACATCTTGTTATTATTGTGATGCAAAGGCAAGCTCCAACTCCCTCTCACCACTGATTTTTTGTAGGCTCCAACCTACAGGAGGCTACTACCTCACATTATGGAAGCTACAACTTTCAATTAAGCTCCAACTCCCATCTATTTTCTGTTGTGTAACCAGCTCCAAAAATAGAATAATAGAGATATCAACGCCTTAGAAATAAGACACTTCGAGGGGGAAACCTCCAATACATTACATGAATGAAGAATTCTTGGATGATACAATTTAAAAAACCTCCTTTCTATATATAGGAGTCCATTGGGCCATAATGTAATCCTATTGGGCCACAATGTAATCCTAGCCGACCTAACAATAATAATTTAAGGGCACAATAATAACAAAATGGGGGTTACAAGGGTACAATAATAAAAATAAGGGGGTTACATTAATAACAAAAAGGAAATATACTTGTAATATAGGGACCTAACATGCCCCTCTCCTTCAAAAAGTTTTGTCCTCAATGCTTGAGTAGCTCTGGGTGCTTCTGTATAAAATTATCATCCTCCCATGTAGAATCTTCAGGGGGTAAGTTCTTCCACTTTATGAGATAATCTGAAATTGATCAATTTCGTAGTTGTTGAGTTCTTCTTTCAGTGACCGCTTTAGGTTCCAATATGATTTTTCCTTCCTCATCAAGTTCTAGAAATATTGTTTGAATTGGAATATTTTCACCTATAACCTTCTTTAAGCATGAAACATGGAAAACTGGATGTACTCGCGAAGAAGCATGAA
The DNA here is from genome assembly GCA_034641835.2 of Pinus albicaulis. NCBI lineage: Eukaryota > Viridiplantae > Streptophyta > Pinopsida > Pinales > Pinaceae > Pinus > Pinus albicaulis. The sequence continues at coordinate 79,777,110 of CM076584.1, read as the reverse complement.
GCTCCAATTTGTATGCCATAGTACCAATATTTTGCAACACCTTGTAAGGACCATAGTACTTTGGCGATAATTTATTATCCTTCTTAGCTTGCTTGAGGGAAATTTGTTTGAATGGTTGTAGTAAGTAAGCTTCCAATCTCCTGCATCAAAATTCTCTCAACACGATGTTATTATGCTTTTTGTTTTAAACTAATTTTGTGCCAAATTCAGGTTATCCTTTAAGAGTTAGAGAACTTCTTGTTGATGCTTGATGTGATCTTCCACTTCTTGAACCCTAGAATTTTCCCTTAAATAATATGTGATGGACGATGGATGATATCCATAAAGTGCCATAAATGGGGTCATTTTTGTTGTAGTATGGAAGGAAGTGTTGTACCACCATTCAGCGAGAAGTAACCACTTAAACCATTGTGCTTGCTTATCAGATACAGAATAATGAAGATATCCTTCCAAAAATTTATTCACTATCTCAGTTTGACCATCATATTGAGGATGACAAGATGAGCTATGAGCTAATTCGGTAATTTAAACAAGAAAATAACCGTCCAAAAATTTTACATTTAAGTCATATATTAATAGTATGGCCCTTATTATGTTAGTGTAGCCTCCCTTATTGTTATTACTGTTTGCCCCTTGTAACCCCCATATTGTTATTATTGTGCCCTTACATTATTATTGTTGGGTAGTCTGGGATTGCCCTGATTAACGCCCACTAGGATTACATTGTATTTACACTGGACTCTATAGAAAGGAGGTTTTGTAAATTTTATCATCCAAGAATTGTTCATTCATGTAATGTATTGGAGGTTTCCCCCTCGAAGTGGCTTATTTATAAGGCGTTGATATCTTTTTATTCTATTTTTGGAGTTGGTTACACAACATTTGGTATCAAAGCTTTGGATTCTAGGGTTTCGCTGCGCCAAACAGGTCATCGTGGCATTTTCGCTATAAATTTTTTTATATGAAGTTTCAGAAGCTAAAATTTTTAGGGTGCGAAGCTGAAATCCTGAGGAATATTTTCTAAAAATTTCAGAGCTTGGTTCACAACATTTTCGGAGATATGATCTGTGGAAGTTAGGTCTTGTTTCAAGCTCCTAAATAGGTCATCGTGGAATTTGCGCTATAAATTTTCTTCTACAAAGGTTCAAAATCTGAAATTCATATGGTGTGAAGCTGAAATCTTGAGGAAATTCTTCAAAAAATTTCAGAGCTTGGTTCGCAACATTTTTGGAGATATAATCTATGGAAGGTAGTGCTTTTTCAGGCTCCTGAATTGCATCTCAAAGAGGTGATCGTGGGAAAATTTCAATAACTCTCTCTCTGGGCATCGGATTGGAGTGCCGTAAAAAGTGGTCGCAAGGACACGGACTGTAGTTTCTTGGATATAAATTTCAGAGACAAAGGATGAAAAATGACACGTGGCAAGTCGTACAAGGTCGCTCTACTGAACCAATCCATAATTAGGTCATTGTGGGAGATTGGACACAACTTTGTCTTGGGGAATCAAAATCAGGTCAGACCTGTGGAATTCAAAAGAGAATTCATAGGGCTATTTCATTGCTGAATTTCAAATATTTAAGTGTGGCAATCACAGAGAAAATCCAATTCCAATATCGAGCTCCTCAAAAGCAAGTAAAAGGTGTGTATTGTTTTTCTCGAATTGCATAAATCTTGTTTGAAAAATCAGTTTGAAGTGATTCCAAGGGCCTATTGAGCATATATTTCAGTATTTCATTCTAAAATTCCTCCTAAAAATAATTCAACACCCATTAATCCCTCATAAATCTATACTATGATGCATGAAGTGGAAGAATTGCAGTATGAGATATCAAAATTACGGTACCAAGTTCAACAAATTTCGATCTTACGAAGAGCAATCGAAGCTGACATAGATGGTTTAAAAGAAGAAATGGAGGCTAAGTTGGATGGTTTCAAGGATAAAATAATAGCTAATATGGATGATAAATTAGTGGAAGATGACATCGAGCATCAACAACAAGTTCTCCAACTCTCAAAGGATAGCCTAACTTTGGTGCAGAATCTAATGAAACAACAAGAATATCAACATCACATCGAAAGAGGTTTTGGAAGCGATCCACAAATGATTTTAACAAGAACTTGACAAATGCAGAAAATTTAATTATCTGACAAGTGGAAGAACTTTCTGTAGGAAGATTCACATAGGGAGGATGAGAATTTTATACAGAAGCACCCGGAGCTACTCAAGCGTTGAGGACAACACTTTTTTGAAGGAGAGGGGCATGTTTTGGTTAAGAATCACTATATTAATGTTAGCCCCTTATTATGTTAGGTAGCAGCCCACACACTTATTTTTATTATTGTACTGAATTTGTAACCCCCCATATTTTTATTATTGTGCCCTTACATTATTATTGTTGGTGTTGGATTACATTGTGGCCCACTAGGATTACATTGTGGCACCATGGACTCCTGTATATAGAAAGGAGGTTTTGTAATTTGTATCATCCAAGAAACGTTCATTCATGTAATGTATTGGAGGTTTCCCCCTTGAAGTGGATTATTTATAAGGATTTGATATCTCTTTTCTTCCTCTTTTTTGAATTTGGTTTCATAAATTTCTAGTAAATATTAGATCTCTTAATAAGCTCACAATAACCTTGGGCTTCCATGTAGCTTTCAAGTGTCCATAAATGTAGTAACATTTCTGCTTTAAATGGATGAGGTCATTACACAAAAGTGTGCATGCCAGGCAGTCTATCAACTACCACCATGATGACACTCTCATGGACAGGTAGGCTTTGTGATAAAATCCATTGAAATCTCCTCCTCCCAACGACTTGGGAGGATAAGGTTACTTCAAAATTATAGGGGTTTTTTATTATTATCAACTTTATTCTTCTAGCAAACCAAACATTCTACCACAAACTTTTGAATATCAGATTTAAGGCCATTCCAAAAAAATTTCTTTCTTCACCCTATGGTAATTTTTTAAAAATCCTAAGTGTCCTCCTAAAGGAGAAGTGTGCAATTCCAGAAGAATCTTTTGTTTTAGTTGGGAATTCTTACAAAGATATAAGCTATATTTGTACCATAAGGAATCATTTTTCCAAATAAATGTATCAGATGTACTAGGATCTTGCTGCAACTTTTGAATGAGTGTCCATACATCTTTGTCCTTCTTCCATTCATCTCTTGCTTCGGTTATCAAATCTGGTTGGATAATAGAAATGGCACAAAGCAATTCTTCCACCTCTTCATTCTTTCTTGAGAGTGCATCTGCAACAACATTAAGCTTTCCTTTTTTGTAGATTATTTCAAAGTCATAACCCAACATCTTTGTGACCCATTTTTTCTGCTCTTCTGAAGATAGTCTTTGTTCCAAAAAGTGTTTAAGGCTATCATGATCAGTTTTTACCTTGAAGTGTCTTCCCATTAGGTAAGTTCGCCATTTCTTTAGTGCATGCAGTATTGCTAACATTTCCTTCTCATAAATAGGTTTTTGTAAATACTTTTCTTTGATTGGACGACTTTCAAAAGCAATGGGTCTTCCTTCCTGCATTAAAACTGCACCAATTCCATTTCCTGAGGCATCACATTCCACAATAAAGGTTTTTGTGAAGTCTGGCGTAGCTAAGACCGGTGCTAGGCACATTGCCTCTTTAAGATGTTCGAAGGCCTTAGTTGCTTCAGGAGTCCATGAAAATGCATCTTTCTTCAATAATGTTGTTAGAGGTGCTACTATTCTCCCATAATTCTTAACAAACTTGCGATAATACCCTGTTAACCCCAGAAATCCTCGCAATTGCTTTATGGTTGTGGGGACTTTCCATTCCTTAATGGCTTTAATTTTGTTAGGGTCTACTTTAACACCCTCGTGAGATACAATATGACCCAGATATTCCACCTCTTGTACTCCAAAGAAACATTTGGATGTTTTTGCATATAATTGTTTCTTCTGCAATAGTTTGAGCACCCTGTCAACATGTTCAACATGATCCTTCCAAGACCTGTTGTAGATTAGTATATCATCAAAAAATACTAGCACAAATTTTCTGAGGAAGGGTTTGAAAATGGAATTCATCAACCCTTGAAATGTAGAAGGTGCATTGGTAAGGCCAAAAGGCATGACCAAAAATTCATAATGACCCTCATGAGTTCAAAATGTTGTTTTTGGAATATCTTCAGTCTTCATTCTAATTTCATGATATCCTGAACGAAGATCCAACTTGGTAAAATAAATTGCTCCATGTAATTCATCCAATAATTCATCAATCACAGGAATGGGAAATTTGTCTTTCATGGTGAGCTTATTGAGCTCCCTATAATCCGGACACATTCGCCATGATCCATCCTTCTTGTGTACCAATACTACAGGAGCAGAGAAAGAACTTTGACTATGTTGAATTATACCCGCCTCTAACATTTCTGCAATCATACGTTCAATTTCGCTCTTTTGGAAGTAAGGATATCTATAAGGCCTGATGTTTGGAGGAACACTTCCTGGAATCAAATGAATAGCATGATCATTATCACGAATAGGTGGGAGTCCTTTGGGAGTTTCAAACACCTTGGAATGATTGTCCATGACTTGTTGGAGATCTGCAAAAATAGATGATTTTGATGTTGGAACTTCTAGTGAGAATAATTGTGCAATTACGCCTCGTTGTTATTTATTTAGAAGCTTTGTCATGACATTAGAGCTTATTATCCTTCCCAAATTCCCTGCAATACACCGTAATTCGACTTCCTTTCCTTCTTAAAAAAATTTCAAGAAAAGTTCTTGAAAATTAAAAGCTACCATCCCCAAAGATTGTAACCATTGTACTGCTAGTACAACATCAGCACCTCCCATAGGAATGGAAAGCATTGGACTAGTCAATACATATTCCACCATGGTTAGCTTGATATTATGGCATTTTCCAGAGCAATTTATAGTTCCTCCATTTGCAACCATCACTTGACATTCTGGTGCTAGGTATAGGAAACAATTTAACTCCTTGGCTACCTTACAATGAATAAAATTTTGGGTGCTACCTGAATCAATCAACATTATTACCTTTTTCTTCTTGATATGTCCTTCTATCTTGAGAGTTTTAGGAGTGGTAATTCCTGCCAGTGCATTACATGATATGGTTGGATTCATCTCTTCCTCTTCTAGGGCTGGTTCCTGGTGTATATCCTCTTCTTGTTCATTTTCTTCTTCCTCTTCACAATCTATGTAAAATAATTTCTTCTCAGCACACTTATGACGTTTAGTATATTTTCTATCACAACTGTAGCAAAGCCCTTTTGCTTTTTTTTCTTCCAATTGTTGTGGTGTCAACCTTGTAGGCTGTGGAAATCTAGGTGTAGCAACACTTCCTTCTTTATAGAATTGAGTGGTAGGCTTCCTTGTCGCCATAATTTTACATTCAACTTTTTCTGCCAACCTGAATGCCTTCTCCAATGAATCAGGTTCCAAAACGCGAACTTCATGTTGAATGTTATCCTTTAAAGTGCCTATGAAGAGATCAATCCTGTGCTCCTCCAGAATATCAGTTACCCTTATATTCAATTTTTGGAAGTCCTCAATGTGCTGCCTCACTAAACCCTTTTGTTTGAGATTTATCAATTGGCTAAAGAAGGTGTTGCTCTTTGTATCCTCATAATGTGCTATAATTTCCTCCGTAAAAATTGACCAAGTGACAATTTTTTTACGGGATCAAAGCTATCGATACCATACAATTGTATTTTTTTCTAAATCTAAAGTTGCAATGCATACCTTTTGTGTGTTCTGCACGTTATGGAGATCAAAATATTGTTCCATCTATAGTATCCATGTTACATGATCCTTTCCATCAAACTTCCTCATATCCATTTTTGGAATATGGTGGTTCTTCCCGCCAACATTAGAGTTTATGAAATCACGATTAACATTTATTTTGCTCTCATCATGAGGTTCTTCTACTATCTTTTCACCATTAGGAAACATTTCTTGTATCGAATTTGTCAAACCTTCCATGTCTGCTTTTAGATCATTCTTCATGTTTTCCATGTTGTCTTTCATGTCATCCATCTTAGCTTCCATGCCAGCTTTAATGCCATCCATCTTAGCTTCCATGCCTTTCTTCAAACCATCCATATTTGCTTCCATGCATTTCTTCAAAACTTCCAATTCATTTTTTGTTGCTCTTTGCGAGAGCGAAATTTGGTGCACTTGCTCTTGTAATTTTGATAGATCATGTTGCAATTCTTCATCTTCATGAGTCATCATAGAGCCTTCTGAAGGCTTAATGGGTGTTAAATTATTTTTACAGGGCATTTTTTAGAACCAAATACTGATATCTATTCTACAATATTCCCTTGGAATCTATTCAAATTGATTCTTCAAACAAGACTTGTGCAATTCGGAAAAAAAATACACACCTTTTTCCTGCTTTTGAGGAGCTCGATATTGAAATTGGATTATCTCTGTGATTGCAGCACTTCGATATTTTAATTTCAGCACCAACGTAGCCCTCTGAATTCTCTTTCAAATGCCACAGGTCTGACCTGATTTGGATTCTCCAAGGTAAATTTGTGTCCAATCTCCCACAATGACCTAATTATGGACTCGTTCAGTAGAGAGAACTTGTACGACTTTCCACGTGTCACTTTTTCATCCTTTAGCTCTGAAATTGATAGCCAAGAAACTACAGTTTGTTTGCTTGTGACCACTTTTTACAGTACTCCAATCCGATGCTCAGAGAGAGAGTTATGAATATTTTCCCACGATCACTGCTTTGAGATGAAATTTGGGATCCTGAAAAAGGACTACCTTCCACAGATCATATCCTTGAAAATATTACAAACCAAGCTCTGAAATTTTTTGACGCGTTTCCTCAGGATTTCAGCTTCGCACCCTAAAAATTTCAGATTCTGAACCTTCGTAGATAAAAATTTATAGCGAAAATTCCACGATGACCTGTTTAGAGCAGCGAAACTCTAGAATCCAAAGCTCTGATACCAAATGTTGTGTAACCAGCTCCAAAAATAGAAGAAAAGAGATATCAACGCCTTAGAAATAAGCCACTTTGAGGGGGAAACCTCCAATACATTACATTAATGAAGAATTCTTGGATGATACAAATTACAAAACCTCCTTTCTATATATTGGAGTCCATGGGGCCATAATGTAATCCTAGTGGGCCACAATGAATCTAGCCGACCTAACAATAATAATTTAAGGGCACAATAATAACAAAATGGGGGTTACAAGGGTACAATAATAACAATAAGGGGGTTACATTAACAACAATAAGGGACTATACTAGCAATATAGAGACCTAAAATTTTCTGCAGGCTACAACCCACAGGAGGCTCCTACCGCAACCAGCTCCAACTGGACATCTATCAAGATACAAATTGAAATGGAAGTGCCAACTCCCATCTATTTTTCTACAAGCTACAACCCACAGGAGGCTCCTACCTCAACCAGCTCCAACTCGACAATTTTCAAGCTACAACTTGAAATGGAAGCACCAACTCCCATGTATGTTTCTACAGGATACAACCCATAGGAGGCTCCTACCTCAACTAGCTACAACTGGACATCAATAAAGCTACAAATTGATATGGAAGCATAAAATCCCTCATACTAAAATAAAATCATATGCTGATTTACCTGGATATCAGCTCTGTTTTACTCCTTCACTGCTACCTTTTCAGCCTTCATATCTGCTTCAATTTAGCTCTTGATATGCACAACATCTCTATCAATCCTCTCTTATTATTTCACTCTCCAGTCTTATGCATCATTCTTATATTCTTTTTCTCTCTTCCATTCTACTTATTTCTAACAATCTTCAACTCTCTTCAATTCTGCTACACTCTCTCTCTCCCTCTCTCTCTGTTTTCATAACTTTCTGCACATGGATATTACCTATTTATATAGATAAATTCATGACTGTTTGCATTCTCTATGGGAATATGAATTGAATAGGCATGACTCTTTTTCTTCCACCCATTCGATTCCTTACACTTCAGTTTAGGTTATTACACTAGAAATAATCATTACAACACTCATGTAGTTTTTCCTATGACTATGGAGAGTTGCCTTTGCATCACAAACAATATAAAATAATTAGTGAATTTACATTTATAGTTACAATAATATTTGAATTCAGCCCTTTCAGCTTCTAGCTTTTTTGTTCATCTTGTCTTCTCTGCCTGCTGTTATATTTCCAAATGTGTTGCAACATTATTGTCTTATCGACTTGACCCATGCCTTTATGTTTTAAACCACCTCTGCCTATTGCATATCTTACTTGCAACATTCTATGCTCTTCTCTTCTCCTTTTCTCTGTGTCAGGTTACTTACCCGAGTCTCCTTCTGCCCACGTCCAGTCTTTGTTATCAAACTGTCGTAGCCGCATAAAACCTCTGCACGAGTGTTAGGTTACTTGCCCTGAGTCTTTTCTCTTGCATTAAAACTTTCCTTTTTAACTCATAACCACAACTACATGACACTATTTTTCACTTAGAGTCGGGTCTTACCCGAGTCTATTCCCATTTAGAATTTTCTTTATACACTCGAGTCTTTTGCATGCATTCAAACTTTTTTTCGTAAACCGAGTTGTCCTCTGCTTCCAAAGTTTTCTTCATAAAACCACATGGCCTTGGACTTGAAATACATCAGATCTTAACTTAGAACTTTAATGTGTCTGGTCTCATATTTCATTTTGGCGTATCAAAGGTTTTACGTTATAATTTCCTTTTCCACCTCCGTTGCAATTTAACACTAAAAAGGCTTTACATCCATATTTGAAATCCTTTGAAATTTGACACTCATGCTACACCGCATCTAGGCTCTTGTCACACTTTGCAAGATTTAGTTCATAGCGCTAAAAATTTTCCTCTTAACATATGTGATCGCATCGCATCGCAGATCGAACTTCTTATCACATCGAAAAACATATAAATCGAGATGTCTTAACATGTAAATGTAAGAATCTCTGATTGTGATGTGCTGTGCCTATAATAAGCAAGATTGGCGAAGTCCGACCGTAGGGAGAAACACCGTTTCAACCACTTTGGGATTCTAGGATCTAGCCCTCCTGAATCTGGAGAGGGATCTCTCCAATAAGTGTAAAGATGGATTTATCTTTAAGGTTTTGGGTAATGATATTAGGCTAGTTATGAAGGCTGAGGGTTTTTTTTTGTTTTTGGATGGTTGAGCATGATTATTATTTGAGTGGAAATTCCTAAACGCAAATATTTTCAAAGGTGTGAAGTTGCAAGCAATCAGAACAAGCTTTGGCTAAAAGATAGATATGACGTTGGTTTTTAGTCCATTGGGCTATGGAGTCATAATAGGGCTTTAATTGAGAAACAAAATCAAGAGTGATCTAAGGGGAAAGTCATCTATATCACAATATTATTGAGATTAAAATGATGGAATGGAAACACTAAAGTGTTGGAGAGATGGAAACTGATAATAATTTCAACAAGGATTTATAGTCAGTCCAAACAAGAAAAGCCTCTTAAGTAATTGTTTAAAACCAACCAAGGACAGCGCTCACCATATACTTCTTGGGCAAGTTTGTATTAAAGCATCTTAATTGAAAAACAATCCAGTAATCTGCATAATTACCTTCAGAAAGTATGAAAACACAAAATAGAAACAAAGTGCGACTTAGGATCAGATAAGGTACTTTTAAACCTAGTTTGCTTTCGACCAACACCAAGGGAAACCTTCAGAATCTGCCTTTGGAGAATAGAAGCTAGAAATAGGGCAAGCCATCACTTTTCTAGTCTAAATTTTAATGAGAAAATAATGAATATAACATTCAAGAAGAATGGTTAAGGCAAACAGTAGGACGAGGGAACGCCAACATTCCTAGCTGCTTAGACCGTATTGAATCCTTCTTAAATAAACAATTTCGGAGGAAAACATTAAGATAAAGCTTATCAGTCAAAGAAGGGTACTGGTAAACAGTAAATCCTAACTCTATAATTGTTGTTCTTTATCAGAGAATAGTGAACACTGTGGCATACATATAAGGAAAAAACAATAACAAAGAAAGGGGCACTTCACCAGTGATATAGACTAGGATCCCAAGAAACATCTTGTTATTGATGTCAAACCAGTTACAGTCTTCAGGTCCAATGTTTCAGTTCAGTAATCATCTTTGCTTTTTAGCCTAAATATTCTATCACAAGAAGAGCTTCAAAAGCCAGTGAACACTATTTACAAGTAGAAATCTCAAGCTCAAGTATATTTCAAAGTTTAGCAACCAACGATTTCTCATCTTCTACAGAAGTATTTATAGAAGAATGAGGAGGTGAGACCTAATAAAATATCTTCTGGGTCAATCAATACAGACTTAATGGCTTCTTGTCCTTTGAGGGGCTCGACAAAGAAGTTTACAGATGTTTTTGTCTATATTAATTGTTTTACATTTAAGATTAAGCTCAGTGGGAGCTTTTGTTGACTTTTAAGGCTCTGTTTCATGATGTAATAACTCTGCTGATATTTTGTCATTAAACTCATTTGGCAGAATTGATTTTTTGGCTGCGTTTGAGGCAAATATCTGATCTTGATCAATAACTTCGGCCTCTGTTTGAATGCTTTGAGGCATAGGTGGATTTGTGGTAGCTGGGAGGAATCAATTTGCCTCTGATGTGGCGGTGGAGGCCTTTCTGTCTGATAAAAAACTTATGATTTTCTTTTAATTGTGTCTTAATTGGGAGGATTAGGCTTTGATAATCAATCTTAGCCGTAATCCCCATAGATCTATCTTCAATCTCCTGTTCTGGTATGTTTTTTCTTCGACACTGATACTCTTTGTTTGTGATTTATTCACTATGTCTTGTTGATGTGCAGTGTTGTGCAGGGCTCGTGAGGCATCAATGCCCATGAAGCATTGACAAGACATGGAAATTGAACACTTGGATGGCTTCCTTTTAATGAATCGAAGGCGTGAGAATCGTCATTCCCAGCCTTCGGCTTTTTCTTCAATATAATGGATAGACCATTAAACACTTGCAAAACACAAAACTAATTATGAAATCCTGTGTTGTTTTGGTTTTACTGCTTCAGAGGGTGTGGGGCGATGTGTGGCCATGGATGACATCATCCAACAATGGAGATCAGCTAAGAGAAGGTTAAAAGAAGAGCATAGGAAGAAAATAAGTCAGATCCGTCGATCGCGCAGAGATTGACGATTGGGAATAATCAGGAGAAATCATAATGTAGATGGTCATATTATGGGGATCTCGCGAAAATAAAAAGAAATAAGGCTTAAAACCTTTGTTTCAGAGGAAAACATGGTGGAAAGGAGTTTGGGGTTTGGGACGGTCGTGGGCCGTCAGATCAGATTGGACCCTGGAGATCAACGGCGGATATTAAATCGGGAGATCGGCAATCGGGGCTTTACAATTAGCGGGGAGAGAGTAAGGGTGCAATAGAAATGGCCGATGAGATTGTCGTGATCGTGAAATGGCCGATGTGATTGCACGATCGAGGAATGGCCGATGCGATTGTACAATCGGGGAATGGTTGATGCGATTGCGAGATCGGGGAAGGCCGATGCGATTGTGCGATCGAGCCATCGCAATTGGAGGTCGGTCCTTGTCTTTTCGATATAACCATTATTGAAATCCTCCGATGCGATTAAGCGCTTTATGGGTCTTGCACCTGGTCCTAGGGTGCGGGCACGTGGAGGGGAAGTGGTTTAAGACTTAGCCCAAGGGGGCTTAAGCCTTTATAAAAAAATATTTATTTTTCATAGATTTTTAGTGGTTTTCAAAGGATTTTGAGGGTTTTGTTAAGGAAACGAAAGAGTCTTAAACCTTATCAAAGGGGTTTTGATGGAGGGGAAAGGGGGAAAATACGAAAATTAAGTATTTTTTATGGAGAATAAAGGGGTAAAAATGAGGTTAGATTTTGAGTGGAGGAGGGGGAAAAAGGGTTTTTGCAGCAGTCTTTTCTCATGAAATCAACAGAATTTCTGAGTATAAAAGAGCAACAACAATGAAGATTTGGACAGAGGCATGAGGCCTTCAATATTCTTCAAGAGATAAAAAATTTTAGCAATAAAACTTGTTTCTTGAAGGCTCCAAAAATGATTTAGCCAGCATTTTATATAACAAATTTTATAGCTGGCTAACAGTGGCTCCACTTGGGTATGGTGCCTTCTTGAAGGCATCAAGAACTTCAGACTTGCATTCTCTGGGAGGCTGATCAATGCCTTCATTCATTGGGTTGCTTTTCTTTTATTGGATAATATTATTCTACTCTGAAAACATATTAGAAGTCATAAAAAACAGTGGATCTTTCATCAACAAGCTTTATACCTACCCAATCCTAATGATCTAACATTTTTTCTTCATTAGAGTGCACTTGGATTGGAAAACTCTTTTACAACATTTTATTCTTTTGAAAGTAGGAAAACTAATCTATTTCTACTCCTTATCTCTCCATGAACTTAGATTAAGTGGTTGAGTTCATATGTTTCTCTACCTAATCTACCATCTGTTGGGATTAAACTGTCCAACATATTTTTATTCTCTAAATTCTACAACAGAAATTTAAAAGCATTCAAGTTAGGATTGAACAGTCTAACTTGATGCTGATCTCTGGCACGAAAAAAAAGCTACACATAGATATTATTCTACAGAAAATTAAATCAAAATGGAAGGCTTAAGATCTGAAATTTCAGAGCACTTCCTTCATCTTTTTTCAACTCCGTTTTGACTCTCACTTTGAGTTGTTTTCATTGTTTCTCTGGTTCAAATTTTGAGCTAATTAGAACTAGTTTTATCTCTGTTTTGACTCAGAAATTTAAATAGATTTGATTCATTCATGTTTGGAAACTTAGGTTTAGATTTTGAGCATGTTTGAACCTTTAATTTCTATCCTAATCTATCTACTGATAAGCCAAGATTAGACAGTTTAGCAAATCAAATTCACTGTCCTATCAGCAATCAATTTAAAACTAATTAGTCAAGATTAGGTTTTTTGACTAATTAGAAGTGTTTTTTCAGGAGTGGAATTTGAGCTTGCACACTTTCATATTTTGTTTCTCTTTTTTGGTATGGGGTTGTACCTTTATTGTTTTTACAATCCGCCCTCTTTTCTTTCTTTCATTGTTTTTGTCTTTTGATTTTTTCTAACTTTGAATGCAATGGTGGATGAAATATTTATAATGGAAAAAATATAAAAAGGCTTCAAAACATGACATGGATCAAGAGAAGTAATGCTTGAGCATCCTGCCATTGACAGGACGCCGAAACACTTCAACTCCATTCAACTCTTGTAATAAAAATGCATTGTTACCAGCAGCTGAATGAATGAGATAAGGGCCAAGCCATAAGTTTTCAAATTTTCCATGCTTGCCCTTGTCTTCTCTCCTTAAGTCCCACTTTAAAACTTTGTTCCCAATTTTGAAATTGTTGGCCTTTGTTCTTCTGTCAAAAATCTTTTTGATGTTGTTCTGCTTCTGTAATGCCTTGTTATAAACTTCCTCTCTGGTTTGCTGAAGATGAATGGTCTGATTTATTCTTCTGATCATGTCATTATCTTCAGTTTGCAACTCTTGAATCAACTTCATAACTGGTATACCAAGGCTGGTTGGAAAAATTGCATCAGTACCATACACAAGATGGAAGGGTGACATACCAATAGATTTCTTCAATGTCAATCTGTCAGCCCAAAGTGCATGCACAAGCTTTATGTGCCAAGACTTCTTGTTGTCCTCCAACATTTTCTTGATTATGTTCACCAAAATCTTGTTTGAGGATTCTGCAAGTCCATTACCTTGAGGGTAATAGGTCATGGAATGCCCCAATGTTATCTTATATTTGTGACAGAACTCAACCATCTTCCTTGATCCAAATGCTGTTGCATCATCGGTGATGATCTTGGTAGGATAGCCAAATCTAGAGAGAATGTAAGTCTCCATAAATTTTATAATAATAGAATCATTGACTTGCCTACAAGGTATGGCTTCTATCCACTTAGTGAAATAGTCTGTGGTAGTGAGAATCCATCTATGATAAGCAGAATATGGTGGATGGATTTCTCATATGAAGTCAAGTCCCCACTGTTGAAAAGGAGCTTCAACAATGATTGGATGCAGAGGTAGGGGTAGAAGTTTTCTTTTGCCTTCAAAAAATTGGCATTTATGGCAGGAAATGATCATTTTGTGTATATCAGGAAACAGAGTAGGCAAATAGAAACCAGCCCTCAAAATTTTGTTGGATGTTGTCTTCCAGTATAAATGGCCTCCACACTCTCCTTCATGGAACTCATGCTTAACCTTCTCTGCATCATACTCAGGCAAACATTTAAGCAATATACCACTTTCATTTTTCCAATAAAGACACCTATCTAGAATGCAATAGTTTACCGCTTTCAAATTTAAGAACCTTGCCTTTGTTTTTGTCAAACCAGGAGGTGTATTTAATTTAAGCAAGAAATAAAGAATATAAGCATACCAAGGAGAATTCATAAAATGGTCTTCAACAATGGGAGTTGAGAATCCTTCTTGGTCATCCAAAACATCAATCATATTAATATCAAGAAGTTTAAAATTTGATTCAGCCATTAATCTAGCCAGACCTTGTCCTTTGATGAGTTTAGTGGGTTTTATCTCTAAATCATATTCAAGAATAACAACAATCCACTTACCCCTCTTACCATCTGGGTCTTGTGTTATAATGTATTTCACAACTGAATTTGGGACAAAGGAAATGATGTGTGAGTGTGAGATGTATACTCTGAAGTCTTTCAAAGCCTTAACCAAAGCAAAGGCTTGCTTTTCCATAATGTTATACTTCAAAGGGGCATCTCTCAAAGCCTTTCTGAAGAATGCAATAGGCTGCTCTTTTCCTTGTGGATTTTTCTGCAAAAAGACAGCAACTATTGTATGTTCTGATGCAAATGAAAAAATATAGAAATATTTTGAAAAATCAGGACTTATTAGAACCGACATTTTGGTTAATGCTTGTTTCACCAGCTCAAAGGACTTCATTGCTTCCAAGGTCCATTTTACCCCTTGCTCCTTTTTCAACATGTTTGTGATATTTCTAAGGAGCTCAGCCAAGTTGGGGATGAACCTTCTCAAGAAGTTAATCTTTCCAATGAAGGATTGCAACTCCTTGATGTTTCGAGGATGAGAAATTTGCAATATGGCCTCAATCCTCTTTGGATCTATCATAATACCCTCTTCTGAAATAATGTGTCCAAGAAGCTTACCTTCTTGGAGACCGAAAAGTGTCTTCTTAGGGTTCAAAGATATCCCAAATTTCCTGCATCTCTCAAAAACTTTTCTTAAGTGTTTTAAGTGCTCTTCATTTTTTTTTTAAAACACAGTGACATCATTAAGGTATATAATGATGAAGTAGCCCAGTTCTTCCGAGAATGCTATGTCCATGGCTCGCTGAAAAGTTGATCCAGCATTCATTAGACCAGAGGGAATTTTCACATACATGAAAGTGCCCCATGGTGTAGTAAAGGCTATCTTTAATTGATCAGCAGGGTGAACTAAGATCTGATTGTACCCTGAGTAGCCATCAAGCAAAGAAATTCTTCTAGACCCTACCACCCTTTTTAAAATATGATCCATCTTAGGTAAAGGGTAGTTGTCTTTCAATGAAGCTTTGTTGAAGTCTCTAAAGTCTATAAAAAGCCTAATTTCTCCTGTTTTCTTCCTAATAGACACCAGATTAGATACCCACTTAGAATATCTAATAGGGACAATAATACCAGCTTCATACATTTTCATGATCTCCTTCTGAACTGAAGGCAACTGAACAGGGTTTATTCTGCGCAGTTTCCGTTTGAATGGCTTCTGGTTCTCCTTGAGAGGGATTTTGTGCTGGATTATTTCAGTGTCATAGGATTTCAGATCTTCGTAACTCCACGTAAAACATTAGAAAACTCTTTAAATAGCTCTATATATTTGAGTTTAATGTGAGCTGGTAGATTCTTAGATAATTTAATCATTTTTGGTTTTTTCTCACTGCCTATATTGCACTCTTCTACTTCAATCTCTATAGGTTCCAGTTTTGGCTTCTTGGCCACATCGTTAAAATCAAACAACTCTTCTAATGGTGCCAGACCCTTTGGCAAACTTTCATCATTAGACTGCAGGGTTTATAACTCCCTTGTTTCAAAATCTGCATTCATCTCCATTTTGTTTTCAAGTTTTCTAGATAACAAGTTTATATTAGCAAGTTCAGGAGACCTTTCTTCTTCGTCAAGAAAATTTTCTTCACTAGGGCAGTCGTTTTCATAATCCGAATCTGAACTTGGTAGTTTGAATTCATTTCTGAACTGCATGAAGTCTTCTATTTGTTTATCTCTGTCAAACACCTGCCAATATTTTTCGTTATCAGGAATGACTGGTCTAAATTTTATCTGAGTTGTGGAGTCTTTGGTTTCATATGGCGTTAAGCATGTTCTAGATGCAAAGGCTAAATTGCGGGCCGCAATATTTCTTTTTCTTGGGACAAAAATTACTTTGGACTCCTTGAAAGTTTTTAAAAGTTCCATGACATCATTTCGGTAGGCCCTAAGTCTGGGATGATTTGCGTTACACTCCCAATTGACCTGCCTAATTACTAACTCTGAATCCCCATATGCTTTAATTCGCTTGGCTCCTAACTTTTTCAATAGATGTAAGCCTAAAAGTAGGGATTCGTATTCCGCTATGTTATTAGAACACTGAAAGTTTAATTTGCAGGAAATGCTCTCTATGTGGTTGTTTTCAATGTTGCAAATCCAGACCTCTGCACCAGCGTTGTTCCTAGTGCGGGATCCGTCAAAGTTCATACTCCACAAATGATTAGTTTTGTTTCGACAATTGGGTCACTATCCTCTTCAACAAGCGTGCTTTTGGTTGTTTTCAAATATCAACGCTTAGTTGAATTTGTTTTAATTCCTCTAGTTTCCCGTTAAGCTGAGGAATGCTTTCTTGACCGTCAAGGCTAAAACATGATGGACGTAGGATTTGTAGTTCAAGACCTTCGTTTTCTTTGATAAAGTTTGCAGGTTCAGCAAACTATTTAGACATTTCTGTGGTTTTTACCTCCTCTCTATTGGCCATTAACTCTATTAAAGTTACTTTTTCATCCAATATTTCATCATTAAAAAGAATAAATAAATCAAGGCATGTGCTAACAGAATATAGGGGAGATTTTTGCAGTCTGTCTTGACTAGTAACCATGTACTGCATATGGGACTCCCTGTAAAGTCTTCTTGATTGATTAAACACAAGGATAGTCGCATAGGTCATATCCATCTGCATAGTCCCTTGTAACTTAGCCCCCCAAGACCTAGATAACAACATTCCATATTTTGGGGGCACATCAGCCACAATAATATCCATGACTAAGCATTTGGCTAGAATCTGTGCTAAGTTAACACAGAGGTCTTTGATTAATCCTAAAAATTTTACTTTGCTTGAGTCAAAGGAGTAAAGATCTTTAGAAGGTCTGGTGATTTCTAGACCCAGGCTCTCCATCACAGCTTTTGGCATTAAATTATGAGAGGCCCCTGAGTCATGCATAGCATTGTGCAAGATCTTGTCATGAACGTTTAAACTTACATAAAAGGGAGGAACCGGTCCCTCTTGATATCTACCTTCAATCTTAGGACCAAAAATCAGTTCTGGTTGGTCATCGTTAAGATTGACAGTGTCCTCATTTTCCTCTATGTTTAAAGCCTTCAAAATTTGGGTTCTATATACAAATTGGGCAGCTAACTCAGTGAGGGGAACAAAGATTTTAATTTTGGAAATTTCCCGCTCCAGGCTAAAAGGAATTTGACTTTTTAAAGCGTTGGTCTTAGTCTTATTAACAGCCAGTCTATCAGCAACATCAGCTTGCTGATTTGTTCTATTTACATTTGACAAAATTGTTTTCATAGGAGTACTAGCTGAAGTGTTAGTACTGCTAAGGTCCGCACTATGTTTTGTAACGTTTTGAGTGCCTTTCTCTCTACCTTTATCAGAATTTACAACTTCGGTTTTGTCCTTTTGTTTGAAAACTTTAGGCTTGGTTGCAGTGCTATTTTGTGAAGATTTGTCATAGGTTTTGGTGTTGGGATTTTGTTGACTGGTTTTGCTTCTAAGGTCATATTCTCTTTGAGACCCTATGATGAAATTTTCCATGTCTTGATAATAATTTTCATCATCATCTCTTTTGTCATCATAAGGTGTGTATGGACCTTGTTTTCTATCATAATGAATCTCAAAGTCATCATTATCTACCCCAAGCATGTTGATATCATCTTCCTCTATTATTTCATCTGCTTCCTCAACCTCACTTACATAGTTTTGATGAAAGGGAGGAGTGATCTATTGATCATCTTCCCTAGGTCTATTTGGAGGTTGGGTCCTTCTAAAATTTTGATTTTGGTTATGATTTCTATTTTGAGGAGCATTCTGGTTTTGTCTTGCTTGTGCTCTCTTAATTATGCTCATCTCTTTCATCATCTCCTCCAACATTCTCTCCATCTTTGAGTTGGAAGTGGAAGATGTGTTTTCTTCCCTGAAGGATTCTCTCTTTTCATTTTTTAGTCTTGCTCTTTTCTCCATCAAGTTGACTTCCACAGCAAGAACACCTTTTTGCATCTCTTCAAGGGTTGTAGGATCTCTCTTTCTCAGCTGATAGGCCATCTCGGGGTCAAACCCTTCAGGAAACTTGTTTAATGTTGAGCCTTGTGGAGGCTTTAGATCTGGGGAAAGTGAATTGTACACAATGTTAAATCTGGTTTAGTAAGCTTGCACACTTTCCCCAGTGTTTCCATGGAGATTCTTGTAATCAGAAAGGACTTTGAGAGGATTTTTCTTCACTTCCCATTTGTTTAAGAAGGTTTGATGGAAGGCTTGGAGATCATTGATACTATGGGGGGTTAAGCCTTTGAACCATTTTCTAACTTCTCCCCCCATACTTTGAGCAAATAATCTTGATTTGACAAAATCATCATCAATTTCATTTCTGTCAAAGTAGTCATTCATCTTATCCACATGTTGCGATGTAGTAGTAGCATTATTAGCATTGTATAATGGAATTTTGGACTGATAGTCCTGTGGAAGATTGAATAATGGTACAGGAAGGGCTAAGGGAGCATACCATGCTGCCATGATATGTGGTGGAGGTGGATTCACAAGAGGTGGATTAAAAAAAGGTAAAGCGGGTTGAAGTGGAGTGGTTTGGACAGTGGATGTAGGACGAGCAGATGTGGATGGAACAACAGTAGATTGCTGAGCTGATCTTGGATGAGAGACACATAAATTTTGAAGGAAGTGTAAATCAGGTGGTGTTGTTTCTCTACTACCAGGATGTTCACTTGTTTCCGAGGATGAAAGTGAACACTCAGAGTCTAGCTGAATTATATCATCAAATGAACTAGTTCTAAATGGATTTACTAAGTCAGCTTGTGATTTTTGTAGAGCTGAAAGATTTCCAGGAACTGAATTAGATCTCAAGGGTGATCTGAAAATAGTTGATAATTTAATCCTAGGAGACTCCCTGAGGATACTTTCCGGGTTATCAACTATCTCTGGTGGGTTCGGGTCAGGATAGGCTCTAGTATGAATCTTTCTAGGAGCCACTATGCTGTGTTTTCAGACCCAAATAAACAAGAAAAGTTCAACCAGGTATGACATTCTTTAAAACGTCAACTAATCTGTTTACACAAATTTTAATCCTACAGGCCTCTAACTGAGTTTGAATGATATTACAATGACAAAGGTTCTTCCCAGTAGAGTCTTAAGGTCTGTTGAGGATTGTGGAGTCACCAAGTGGAAGTTTTTAGCTCTTTTGGAGGTAAAAGGTTTTATGTTCCACCACCATGTTTATTGAATTCCAATCTGAGATATTTTTGGGTTTTCTGAGTTATTTTTCAGTCCTATTGGTTGTTAAGAATGTCCTAAATCTGTTTCAAAACGTAGCTACGGTTATGAGACAAAGACAGTCTACTATTATGGCTAAGCTAGCTGATATTTCAAGGTTAGACAAACTCTTATGAGAATCCTAGGTTTTCCCTAGTTTGTCACTGATTCAAGAAAGTTTCATCATGATTACCATTTCTTGGTAGTGGTTGAAAAGGCTGCTTTTTACTCACTAAACAATGTTTGTTGGACAGAGATGTTATGCCTAACGGTTCAACCATATAATAGAACAAATGTCATTAAATCAAGGGATTTCTGAGATATCTAAAGTATTCAAAAAGATAATAACTCAAACTTCCCCAGAGGAGTCGCCAGAAATGTTAGTTGCTGGTGACTCAGCTGGTTAATATAGAAAATGTTTTTTGAAACAAATTTTTGATATCCTATGATTACCTTAAAATGCAAATTGCTCAGAAAGGTCCCCAGTGGAGTCACCAGAAATGTTAGCTCCCTGTAATCAGCAAGATTGGCAAAGTCCGACCGCAAGGAGAAACACCGTTTCAACCACTTTGGGATTCTATGATCTAGCCCTCCTGAATCCAGAGAGGGATCTCTCCAATAAGTGTAAAGATGGATTTATCTTTAAGGTTTTGGGTAATGATATTAGGCTAGTTATGAAGGCCGAGGGTTTTGTTTTGTTTTTGGATGGTTGAGCATGATTATTATTTGAGTGGAAAGTCCTAAATGCAAATAGTTTCAAAGGTGTGAAGTTGCAAGTAATCAGAACAAGCTTTGGCTAAAAGATAGATATGACGCTGGTTTTTAGTCCATTGGGCTATGGAGTCATAATAGGGATTTAATTGAGCAACAACCTCAAGAGTGATCCAAGGGGAAATTCATCTATATCACAATATTATTGAGATTAAAATGATGGAATGGAAACAATAAAGTGTTGGAGAGATGGAAACTGATAATAATTTCAACAAGGATTTATAGTCAGTCCAAACAAGAAAATACTCTTAAGTAACTGTTTAAAACCAACCAAGGACAGGGCTAACAATAGACTTCTTGGGTAATTTTGTATTAAAGCAGATTAATTGACAAACAATCTAGTAATCCGCATAATTGCCTTCAGAAAGTATGAAAACACATAAGAGAAACAAAGTGCAACTTAGGATCAAATAAGGTACTTTTAAACCTACTCTTCTTTTAGCCAACACCAAGGGAAACCTTCAGAATTTTCCTTTGGAGAATAGAAGCTAGAAACAGGGAAAACCATCACTTTTCTAGTCTAACTTTTAATAAGAAAATAGTGAATATAACATTCAAGAAGAATTTTTAAGGCAAATAGTAGGAGGAGGGAACGCCAACATTCCTAGCTACTTAGACCGTATTGAATCCTTCTTAAATAAACAATTTCGGAGGAAAAAATTAAGATAAAGCTTATCAGTCAGAGAAGGGTACTGGTAAACAGTAAATCCTAACTCTATAATTGTTGTTCTTTATCAGATAATAGTGAACAATGTGGCATACATAGAAGGAAAAAAAAATAACAAAGAAAGGGGCACTTCACCAGTGATATAGACCAGGATCCCACGAAACAACTTGTTATTGATGTCAAACTAGTTACAGTCTTCAGGTCCAATTTTTCAGTTCAGAAATCATCTTTTCTTTTTAGCCTAACTATTCTATCACAAGCAGAGCTTCAAAAGCCAGCGAACACTATTTACAAGTAGAAATATCAAGCTCAAGTATATTTCAAAGTTCAACAACCAACGATTTCTCATCTTCTACAGAAATATTTATAGAAGAATGAGGAGGTGAGACCTGATAAAAGATCTCCTGGGTCAATTAATACAAACTTAATGGCTTCTCGGCCTTTGAGGGGTTTGATGAAGAAGATTACAGATGTTTCTGTCTGTGTTAATTGTTTTACATTTAAGATTAAGCTCGGTGGGAGCTTTTGTTGATTTTTAAGGCTTTGTTTCAGGATGTAATAGCTCTACTGATATTTTGTCATTAAACTCATTTGGAAGAATTAATTGTTCAGCTGTGTTTGAGGCAAATATCTGATCTTGATCAATAACTTCGGCCTCTATTTGAATGCTTTGAGGCACAGGTGGCTTTGTGGTAGCTGGGAGGAATCAATTTGCCTCTGATGTGGCGGTGGAGGCCTTTCTGTCTGATAAAAAACTTATGATTTTATTTTAACTGTGTCTTAATTGGGAGGATTAGGCTTTTGATAATCAATCTTAGCCATAATCCCCACAGATCTGTCTTCAATCTCTTGTTCTGGTATGTTTTGTCTTCGGCACTGATACTCTTTGTTTGTGATTTATTCACTGTGTCTTGTTGATGTGCAGTGCTGCGCAGGGCTCATGAGGCATCAATGCCCATGAAGCATTGACGAGAAGTGGAAATTGAACCCATGGATGGCTTCCTTTTAATGAATCGAAGGCATGAGAATCGTCATTCCCAGCCTTCGGCTTTTTCTTCAATATAATGGATAAACCATTAAACACCTACAAAACACAAAACTAATTATGAAATCCTGTGTTGTTTGGGTTTTATTTCTTTAGAGGGTGTGGGGAGATGCATGGCTGTGAATGGAATCGTCCAACAGTGGAGATCAGCTAAGAGAAGGTTAAAAGAAGAGTAGAGGAAGAAAATAAGTTAGATCCGTTGATCGCGTAGAGATCGACGGTTGGGAATAATCGGGAGAAATCATAATGTAGATGGTAATATTACGAGGATATGGCGTAAATGCAAAGAAATAAGGCTTAAAATATTTTTTTCGGAGGAAAACATGGCGGAAAGGAGTTTGGGGTTTGGGACAGTTGTGAGTCGTCAGATCATATTGGACCCCGGAGATCAACGGCGGATATTAAATCAGGAGATCGACAATCGGGGCTTTACAATCGGTGAGTAGAGAGTAAGGGTGCAATATAAATCATCGATGTGATTGGCGTGATCGGGAAATGGCTGATGCGATTGCGTGATCGGGGAATGGCCGATGCGATTGTGTGATCGGGGAATGACCGATGCGATTGTACGATCGGGGAATGACCAATGCGATTGCGCGATCGGCGAAGGCCTATGCGATTGTGCGATCGGGCCATCGCAATCGGAGGTCAGTCCTTGTCCTTTCGATCTAACCATTATTGAAATCCTCCGATGTGATTAAGCGCTTTATGGGTCTTGCACCTGGTCCTAGGGTGCGGGCACGTGGAGGGGAAGTGGTTTAAGACTTAGCCCAGGGGGGCTTAAGCCTTTATAAAAAATATGTATTTTTCATAGATTTTTAGTGGTTTTCAAAGGATTTTGAGGGTTTTGTTAAGGCAAAGAAAGAGTCTTAAACCTTATCAAAGTGGTTTTGATGGAGGGGAAAGGGGGGAAATAAGAAAATGAAGGATTTTTTATGGAGAATAAAGGGGTAAAAATGAGGTTAGTTTTTGAGTGGAGGAGGGGGGAAAAGGGTTTTTGCAGCAGTGTTTTCTCATGAAATCAATAGAATTTCTGAGTATAAAAAAGGAACAACAGTGAAGATTTTGACAGAGGCATGAGTCCTTCAAGAGTCTTCAAGAGATAACATTTTTTAGCAATAAAACTTGTTTCTTGAAGGCTCCAAAAATGATTTAGCCAGCATTTGATATAACAAATTTTATAGCTGGCTAACATGCTGTATGCGGATGGGTCCCATGCCAGACGTTGAATTTTCTAGACTTTAGCTTTGAATCTCCATCGTGTCCACTCCTCTTTATCGCACTTCACAAGTTTTAGATTATAGAAATTTCACAATACTTGCGATTTTGCGATTTCGCAAATCGCAACGAACTCCCCATCGCAACCTACATCTTTTAACGTTTAACAATAAAATTATCCTATATGATCTGTGATGTGTGGTATACGGGCCAGGCCCACATCATCGTGCCATGTCACCCTGTCATGTCACCAACATGTCACCTTGCCACGTCATCATAAATTACTTGTGATCTGTGTGGTCGGGGCCATGTTATCTTCCACGTCATCCTGCCACACCATCACCATGTCACCACCACATCCCTACCACGTCATTGCGATGTCACTGCCACGTCTTCTTCCCACGTCATCGCCTGCACTTCGCATTTCACAGTTTCTATGACTTATCGCATTGCAACTTAAACAATTTAACTTGATATTTCTTATCATATAAATGTAAAACTCATCGATATGTGATATGCGATTTAATCCCCCCCATTGATCAATGGCCAGATCCAACGGTCGACGTTGCTCCTTTTTTAATCTACTTCACATCACAAATAATATAGTTTAACATGTGGTGTCTTTGAACAAAAAATCACCGAAGTGTGAAATACTGTTGGGTTTGCGATTTAATCTTCGTCATTGATCTATGCCTAGATCCAATGGTCCTCACTACTCCTTTGCTGATCTGCTTTGCATCGCAAATAAAATAGCTTACCATGCGATTTAATCTCCATTGTTGATCTATGACTAGATCCAACGATCCTCGTTGTATCTTTACTCCGATTTTCCAACTTTTCTTCTTTGGTTGTGCTCGTTCATTTATCTCTAGTTGATTGTAGAATACTTGACTTGTTCATGACTTTGCCCATGTTCACGACTTGCCTCGCATTCACGACTTGACCCACTTAGCATTCAAGACTCGACCCAAATGTGCATGACTTGACCCAACACATTTACGACTCTACCCAACACGTTCAGGACTCTGCCTTTGTTGTTTTGCTACCTTTGCTCGTTTTCTACCTTAACATCCTTTGCTTCCTTTGCTTCTTTTCTGCCTTTGTTGCCTTTTCCTTTTTGCTACCTTTTCTCCTTTGCTACCTTTGTTCCTTTTCTTCTGTAACTTCCTTTTCTACCTTTCCTTATTTGATTGTAAATTTTCTCCTCTCTGCTCCTTTGCCTTTGCTGATTGTCTAATGTTGCTCCTTGCCTCTGTAATGCTTTCTTACTATGTTATTGCCTGATCTTCTTATTTGCCTTATTGACGCTGCTTCTCCGCTCCTTTTCCTTAATGATAGTTCTGTTTCTGCTCCTTTGTTCTCCTTTGCTATCAATGACAATATTTCCAACATATTTATTGTATGGTAAGTTTTTAAAAATCCTAAGTGTCCTCCTAAGGGAGAAGTGTGCAATTGCAAGATGAATATTTTGTTTTAGTTGGGAATTATTACAAAGATATAAGTGATCTTTGTACCATAAGGAATCACTTTTCCAACTAAATATATCAGATGTACTAGGATCTTGCTGCAAATTTTGAATGAGTGTCCACTCTTCTTCGTCCTTCATCAATTCATCCCTTGCCTCGGTTATCCAATCTAGTTGGATAATAGAAATGGCACAAAGAAATGCTTCCACCTCTTCATCCTTTCTTAAGAGTGCATTTGCAACAACATTTAACTTCCATTTTTTGTATATGATTTCAAATTCATAACCGAACATCTTTGTGACCCATTTTTATTGCTCTTCTGAAGATATTCTTTGTTCCAAAAAGTATTTAAGACTATCATTATCAGTTTTTACCTTGAGGTGTCTTCCCATTAGGTAAGTTTGCCATTCCTTTAGTGCATGTATTGTTGCCAACATTTCCTTCTCATAAATAACTTTCTATAAATACTTTCCTTTGATTGGATGACTTTCAAAATCAATGGGTATTCCTTCTTGCATTAAAAAAACACCAATTCAATTTCCTTAGGCATCACATTCCACAATAAAGGTTTTTGTGAAGTTCGGCGTAGCTAAGATCGGTGCTATGCACATTGCCTCTTTAATATGTTCAAAGGCCTTAGTTGCTTCAGGAGTCCATGCAAACACATATTTCTTCAATAATGTTATAAGAGGTGCTGCTATTCTCCCATAATATTTAAAAAACTTGCTATAATACCTTGTTAACCCGAGAAATCCTCGCAACTACTTTATGGTTTTGGGGACTTTCCATTCCTTAATGGCTTTAATTTTGTTAGGGTCTACCTTAACACCCTCGTGAGATACAATATGACCCAATATTCCACCTCTTGTACTCCAAAGAAACATTTGGATTTTTTTCATATAATTGTTTCTCCTCCAATAGTTCGAGCACCCTGTTAACATGTTGAACATTGTCCTTCCAAGACCTGTTGTAGATTAGTATATCATCAAAAAATACTAACACAAATTTTCTAAGGAAGGGTTTGAAAATGGAATTCATCAACCCTTGAAATGTAGAAGGTGCATTGGTAAGGCCAAAAGGAATGACCAAAAATTCATAATGAACCTCATTATTTTGAAATACTATTTTTGGAATATCTTTCATCTTCATTCTAATTTAATGATATCTTGAACAAAGATCCATCTTGGTGAAATAAATTTCTCCATGTAATTCATCCAAGAATTCGTCAATCACAGTAATAGGAAATTTATCTTTAATAGTGAGCTTATTGAGCTCCCTATAACCTAGACACATGCACCATGATCCATCTTTCTTGTGCAAACATTCCTACTATAGCAGAGAAAGAACTTTGACTAGGTTGAATTATACCAACCTCTAACATTTTTGCAATCATACGTTCAATTTCGTGCTTTTGTACATAAGGATATCTATAAGGCCTGATGTTTAGAGGAACACTTCCTCGAATCAAATGAATAGCATGATCATGATCACAAATAGGTGGGAGTCCTTTGGGAGTTTCAAACACCTTGGAATGATTGTCCAAGACTTTTTGGAGATATGGAGAAATAGATGATTTTGATGTTGGAACTTCTAGTGAGCATAATTGTGCAATTACGCCTCGTTGTTCATTCTTCATAAGCTTTTTCATGACATTAGATCTTATTATCTTTCCCGAATTCCATGCGATGCCCCGTAATTCAACTTCCTTTCCTTCCAAAAAAAAAAACTCAAGAAAATTTCTTGAAAATTAAAAGCTACCGTCCACAAAGATTGTAACCATTGTACTCCTACTACAACATCAACACCTCCCATTGTAATGGAAATAATTGGACTATTCAATACATATTCCCCCATGGTTAGCTTGATATTATGGCATTTTCCAAAGAAATTTATAGTTCCTCCATTTGCAACCATCACTTGACATTCTGGTGTTGGGTATAGGAAGAAATTCAATTCCTTGGCTACCTTACAATGAATAAAATTATGGGTACTACCAAAATCAATTTAACACTATTACCTTTTTCTTCCTAATATGTACTTCTATCTTGAGAGTTTTAGGAGTGGTAATTCCTTCCAATGCATTACACGATATGGTCAGACTCATTTCTTATTTTTCTAGGGTTGGTTCCTAGTGTATATCCTCTTCTTTTGAAGTTTCTTATTCATTTTCTTACTCCTCTTCACAATCTATGTAAACTAATTTCTTCTCAGCACACTTATGAGTTTTAGTGTATTTGCTATCACAATTTTAGCAAATCCCTTTTTCTCTTTTTTCTTCCAATTGTTGTGGTGTCAACCTTGTAGGTTGTGGAAGTCTAGGCATAGCAACACTTATATATTTATAGATGTGAGTGGTAGGCTTCCTTGTCGCCATAATTTTACATTCAATTTTTCTTGCCAACTTGAATGCCTTCTCCAATGACTCAGGTTCCCAAAGGAAAACCTCATGTTAGATGTTATCCTTTAATTTCCCTATGAAGACATTAATTTTGTGTTCTTCTGGAATATGAGTTACCCTTATATTCAATTTTTGGAAGTCCTCAATGTGCTGCATCACTGAACCCTTTTGTTTGAGATTTATCAATTGGCTAAAGAAAGTGTTGCTATTTGTATCCTCATAATGTTCTATCATTTCCTCCGTAAAAATTGACGAAGTGACAATTTTTTTACGAGAGCAAAGCCATCGATACCGTACAAATGTATTTTTTTATAAATGTAAATTGCAATGCGTACCTTTTGTGTGTTTTGCACATTATTGAGATCAAAATATTTCTCCTTATATAATATCCATGTTATAGGATCCTTTCCATCAAAATTCCTCATATCCATCTTTGGAATATGGTGGTACTTCCATCCAACATTAGAGTTTATGAAATCAGGCTTAACATTTATTTTTTTCTCATCATGAGTTTCATGTGCTACCTTTTCACCATTAAGAATCATTTCTTGTATCAAATTTGTAAAACATTCCTTCAAACCTTCCATGTATGCTTTTAAATCATTCTTCATATCTTCCATACTAGCTTCCATGTCATCCATATTAGCTTCCATGCCATCCATCTTAGCTTCCATGCCATTCTTCAAACCATCCATCTTAGTTTCCACACCTTTCTTCAAAACATCCATATTAGCTTCCATGCCCTTCTTCAAACCATCCATCTTAGCTTCGTCACATTTCTTCAACACTTCGATTTCATTTTTTTTTGCTCTTTTCGAGAGTGAAATTTGTTGCAGTTACTCTTGTAGTTTTGATATATCATGTTGAACTTCTTCCTCTTCATGAGTCATAGTAGAGTATTCTGAGGAATTAATGGGTGTTGAATTATTTTTATGGGGCATTTTAGAACCTAACACTAATATATATTCTTCAATATGCCATTGGAATCAATTCAAAATCATTTTTGAAACAAGACTTATGCAATTCGAAGAAAAATAAACACCTTTTTCTTGCTTTTGAGGAGCTCGATAATGAAACTGAATTATCCCTATGATTTTGGATCTTCAATATCTGAAATTCGGTCCCGTATTAGCCCTCTAAATCTTCTTTCGAATTCCATAGGCCTGACCTGATTTATATTCGTCAAGGAAAATCTATGCCCAATCTCCAACAATGACCTAATTATGGACTAGCTCAGTAAAGTGAACTTGTACGATGTGCCACGTGTCACTGTTTCCTCCTTCGGCTCTGACATTGATACACAGGAAACTAAATTCTATGTAATTGCAGCCAATTCTTACATAATTTGAATCTGATTCTCAGAGAGAGAGAGAGTTATGATGATTTTCCCATAGTCACCTCTTTGAGATGAAATTCGCGAGCCTGAAAAAACCCTAACTTCCATAGGTCATATCTCCAAAGATCTAAAATTATTACAAGAAGTTCCTCAGGGTTTCTTCTTCTCGTGGTAAAACTTTCAGTTTCTAAACCTTCATAGAAACAAAGTTGTAGTGAAAATTCCATGGTTACCTATTTAGAGTAGCAAAACCCTAAAATCCAAAGCTCTGATACCAAATTTTATGGAACCAAGTCCAAAAATATAAGAAAAGAGAGATCAACACCTTAGAATTCAGCCACTTCGAGGGGGAAACCTCCTTTACATTACATAAATGAACAATTATTGGATGATACAAATGAAAAAACCTCCTTTCTATATATAGGAGTACATGGTGTCACAATGTAATCCTAGCCGACCTAACAATAATAATGTAAGGGCACAATAATAACAATATGGGGGTTGCAAGGGTACAACAATGACGATAATGGGGATACACTAACAAAAATAAGGGATTACACTAGTAATATATGAACATAACAATTACCATGGTTGTAACAATGTGAAATTTTACCAAGATACAATATTTTCCACAATGTGACCATGATTATTGACCACGGTTGACCATGGTATATTAATATATATAGTATATTATTAATATTAGTATTATTATTGGTATTAATTTTATTTAATATTAATATTGATATTATTTAATAATAATAATGGTAATAGTAATATTAATATTAATATACCCTATTAATATACTAATATATTAATAATATACCAATATAAACCCCAAGATAAATATACTAATAGCAACCCCAATATAAATATTATAAACCGTAAAATAAACATGGTTGACCATGATTGATTTTCACATTCAGACAATCCTTTCCACAATGTGGCATTGCACCATGGTTGATCATGCTTGAGCATGATTGATTTTCATTTTCAAACATGATTAAACCCAATATATTTATATTAAACCCTAGGAGTAATATTATAAGCCTTATGAATAATAATATACCCTGGGAATATGACCATTAGATAAATAAACCCAAGGGATTGATATTATTAACCAAAGGGAATAATATTAAACCCAAGGGATAAACATTATAAAATCAAGGTATATAAACCCTAAGATAAATATTATAAACACTAAAATAAAAATCGTTGACCATGGTTGATTTTCATATTGAGAAAATCCTTATCACAATGCGATGTTGCACCATGGTTAACCATGATTGACCATGATTGATTTTCATATCGAGAGAATATTTGTAACAATGTGATGTTTGACCATGGATGGTCATGGTTGGATATCATATTGAGACAATATTTTTCACAATGCGCTATTGGACCATGGTTGACCATGATTGATTTTAGAAACTGAAGGGATTGATATTATAAACCCAAGGTACATAAAACCTAGGATAAATATTATAAACCCTAAAATAAACAAGGTTGACTGTGATTAATTTTAATATTGAGACAATCTTTGTCACAATGCGATGTTGGACCATGGTTGACAATGATTGATTTTCATATTGAGACGATATTTGTCACAATGCACCATTGGACCATGTTTGGCCATGGTTTATTTTTATATTGAGACAATATTTGTCAATATTAGAGTCCTATATTTCATACGATGACTTGATTTTAGTTGTGATTTTGTACATGATATGATGTAAATAATGTTCCATTCTACAAATTTATTTTCAAAAATAAAAAGAAATAAAAGAAAAGAAATAATAAACAAAGGGGATAAAATTAGATATGTGAAAAAAAAAAAAAAAAAAAAAAAAAACATGAGAAAAAGAAAAAGAATAAAAAACCCCATAAAAAATAAGTTTTTAAGAGTGAGCAAGCCTAAATTCCACTCAAAAAAAAAAAAATGCACTAATAGATACTTAGGAGATTTTGAAAAGTGTGCTACTAGTTAAAGTGCCACATTGTAATAGAGAAATTGGTTAAATAGGCTAAGCACATTGTTTAAACATGATTAGGCCAAGATGAAATAAGCATTAGATTAGGGTTAAAATTGATTACCCACACTACCTAAACGTGGTTAAATAGAAAAAAAAATGAGTAATGTTAGATAATATCAAAAGAAATAGGCTTGCAAATATAAATGTGCGTTAGGAAAGTTAGTTTAAATTAAATTTGATTAATCATGTCTTTTAAATCATGATTAGTAATTGTAATAAGGTCCATGTTTGATGTGACATTTTATCGCGATGTAATTAATTTGTGATTAACTTTTAACAGGCTTGATCTGGCTCGCCCAGATCGATGGTCCTTGGGTTACCCCACACCCCCCATCCCCATATGAAGTTTATCTGACATAGGGAGTCCGGGGTGGCAGTCTCTGTGATACTACCTCAGGCGACGTGGCATTTTTCCTTCTCCCCGCACCCCCCTATCTCTCAAAACCATTTACTGCTCACACCCCCTCCGGGTGCCCTACGAAACCACCATCCTTTACCACTCGCCCTCCCACAAAAACTTCCCTCCACTCTATTCCTATCCCGCCACGCAGAAAAATGCTAGCTGTCCTTCCCAACCGTTGAACGATAAAATTTTCCCGCCAAAATTTTTTCCTCCTCTCCATTTTCCCAATACTAAAATACTTGTTTTTCTTTCGTTGATCAAATATCTGTTAACATTTATTCTACCCACTCATAATAACAACTAAATCATAATGGATGGGAAGCCAATAAACCATAAAAGTCTAACCTTATAGCCACTGAGGTTATTTTGCTCAAAGTCGTCACTGATTAGCACATTAGAGTACAATCATCAGAGAAATTGTTCAAAGCAATCACCCAACCCTTTCAAACATTCATGAAGTCAATTTCCTGGTTACCAGGTAATTACAACCATTCCTCCTATTTTCCTTTTGAATTATGTCTTCCCGAAAGAAAAAAATCTCTAGAGACAACCACATGTTTCATCCAGCAGTATATGTAGATTACGAGCCCTTAATCGATCAAATACATCAAATTGTTGAGACTGATTGTGAGTTTGATCTATACGAACTCCACAATTGGATCAAGAAAAAATAACTTGACCTCACTAACGACCTAAGACTATGGGAGTCTTCTCTACCTCATTTTGTTTCCCTTAGACCTACTTCTTGCTTGAGTTTGTGACCTGGTGTCAATCTAGGCATCTTCCTATCCAAAGAACCATTGTGGCCCAAAATTGTGAATTCATTTTCTCCATTAATGATGATTCGATTTCACAAATGCTCGAGGGCCAGAATCCAGGTTTCATGCAGCTTTTCCATCCAAACATACTCATGGAAATTTATAACAAGAGAGATTTTCCTAAGAGAACCAAAATATTTGAAATGTTTCTACCAGAGAGTGCCCAGTTACCCAAAACCAAACCCCCTTATACCTCTTCCATGTTCCATGAAGTAACCAAGAAGATATTTCCATCATTGCATGCCTGGTAGGATACCATTCAAACTAGTGGGTTGATGAAATCATCTTAGCCTTCCTCTCTGTCTTTTCCTCAAATGAAAAACCTCATACTCCTTTCTGTTTCAGTGAATTTTTGGAAGAAAACATTCATGACCAATACATGAAATTATCGACTGAAATAGTTTTCAAGTTTTCATGAATCCTAGTATATATTTTTTTTATTATCAGCTAGACAGGTTTCTATTTCAGCTACAAAAACTAGACAGTTTAGGGAACACACAATCAATTATTCACTGGACCAACTTGGTTAGGAAGAACAACGTTGAATTCACCTTGAGTGATTTTTTAGATCCATTTTTCATGTAACTACCAATTAATTGAAAAGTGATGCAGAACTGAGGATACATCCAGAAATAGAAAGCTACACCATTTTGTTATGGAGTATATGGAACAATATGTTGCGATTGAATGTCATGCTTAGTGCAGAAGTTGATAAATTTGTTGTTAACATATTTTCCTCCATTGTCTGATCTTAACTTGAGAATTTGATGTCTAGATTGTTTCTCAACAAAGGCCTTAAAGGCCAAGAACATGTTAAAAAGATCACTCTTGAGTTTTAATAAGTATACCCAAGTGCGTCTGGAAGAATCATCAATGAAATTTAAGAAGTACTTGCAACTAGAGAAAGAGACAATAGGAAGTGGACCACATAAATTACTATGCACAAGCTACAAAGGGGCTAAAGTGTGCCAAGAGGCACGTTTTTCAAAACTATCCCGATAATGTTTTCCGTGTACACATCTGGAGCAAACACCATCTCGGCAAGATAACATAGGAAAACCTATCACCGTATTTTCTTTACATAGAGTTTGAAGAGAGAAATAGTTTAAGTGACCAAATCTCTCATGCCAAAGTTTGCTCACTTCATCATTATGAGCAACAAAAATGGAGGGAAGACATGATGACCCAAATTTGTCAAAATTATACAACCTTGTGGAATCATCAGCAATGCCAGTAGCTAAAATATGTCTAGGATCTTTGAGGTCCTTGATTACAACATCATGAGGTGAGAATTATACTATTTTCCCTTCACCTGAATGAGTTATTTGATAACTAGAGAGAAGGTTGCATGAAAAGGTAGGAACACATAGTACATCATTAAACTAACCGTTATCTAGATGAATGGTTCCAGATGCTAAAACACTAAGATATCTATCATCACCAACATAAATAGGCTTTGGTGTTACAATCATTTAAATAAGAAAACATGGCTTTATT
Source organism: Pinus albicaulis (assembly GCA_034641835.2). NCBI lineage: Eukaryota > Viridiplantae > Streptophyta > Pinopsida > Pinales > Pinaceae > Pinus > Pinus albicaulis. The sequence continues at coordinate 79,743,620 of CM076584.1, read as the reverse complement.
TTTTGGCCATGTGGTAAGAAACTCCAGAATCAATGAGCCACTCATGAGAATCAGAAGAAGAAGATACATTTCATGCATAACCAGATTTTGATGCTTGACAACCACAAGTAGAAAGTGTCGTTCCTGAAGATGAAGGTGAAGAGTGCTCCAAATTGATGTTGTGCTTCTTCTAAGGCTTCCATTTTCTTAAAACATTTTGACTCTATATGGCCATCATGACTATAAAAGTTTCAATTTCTATTTGTACTCTTCCCCTTATTTTTATTTTCCTTATCATTTTTGTGAGTTTCTTTTCTAGTTTGCAGCTGAAATTACTTCGGACCCTTGTTTGGTTTCAGAACATACTTTTTAGGATACTGCTTCTTGGGATTATTTTGATATGATTGTTGTTGGGCTACTAAGGCTTTCTTAGAAGTGTTTATAGATGTGATAAGACCAAGGTGAAAGAGTTTTCTTATTCTCTTATCAAAGAATCACAAAAGGTATCAAAAGAGGGGTTCTTGAAGGTGGTTTCTGAATAAATTATGGCTTCTCTAATGGAATGGAAGATGGAAAAAAATACAGAGTATGCAGGGCCAACCTTAGCAAGAATGCAATAGATAAGGCTACGATATTCCTTTTTGACCTTAAAACCTTCTAAAAGAAGTCTAAGGGTCTTGAATTTGGACAAAAAATCTTCAATAGAGGAGAAATTATTGGGGTCCAAAGTAAGCAACTCATTTTCAAGCTGGTGGGCCCTGATTTAATTTTGAATGCCAAAGACAGTATTTAGCTTTTCTAGGGATTCAAGAGGGGTGTCAATGTCAAGGATATGAAATCAAATATCTTGAGCAATGGACATTCCTATCAACCCTCATTCTTTATCTTGTTTATTTTCCCATTTATCATCTTTACCATCATCAGAAGTTTTAGTTTCTTGTCCTATGGCTATTCTATAAATCCCTTTACTTCTAAGTATATCTACCATGTGAGGTAGCCATTGGAAATAATTGGTGTTGTTAAGAATAATCGGGCATGCACTTTCCATTTTTTAAAATGCTAAAGCTGAAAAAATCTGAAACTAAATGCTCCAATGGAAAGATCTCGAAACATTAGGCTGACTAAAAAAAAAAAATCTCGAAAAACGACTTCAGGATGAAGAAGTTATGCCTTTTTGAAAAAATTTAGTTGTAGATGCCGAATAGTTACGGGAAAAATTTGAAAATTAATGATGAAGTTCAAATTTAAAAAGGTGACACAAAAGGAGCCTATTTCTTATGTGTCGAAATATCCTAACATCCCCCCTTAAGAACAAATTGGGATAGGATTGAAGGATTTACAAAGGTGACACAATAGGATCAGGAAAAGGGCATTAGAGCCTATCCTCCCTTAATGATAACTTTCCTGAACTCCAAGCATGGATTGAAGTTTGGTAAACTTCACTTCTGTGAGAACCTTTGTAAAGATATCGTCTACTTGATCATTGGTTGGACAATGCTGCACTTCAAGGACATGATCATGAATGAGTTTTTTGATGAAGTGTATCTAGAGCTCAATGTGTTTCATACACTGATGTTGAACTAGATCTTTACATAGCTGAATGAAACTCTGATTATCACACCAAAGTGTATTTGGATGTTGTTGATGACGACCAAATTCATACAGGATCTGACGAAGCCACATGGCTTCCCTGTTGGCTTCAACTACACCACGATACTCTGCTTCTACTGAAGAAAGAGAGATGGCACTTTTTTTCTTACAAGACCATGTAACAGGTCCTGAACCAAGAGTGAGTACATATCCTGTAGTAGGCTTTCGATCATTAGGGTCTCTAGCCCAATCAGAATCACTGAAACCAATCAACAATGGAGATGATCCTACACTGTAATGAATCCTGAACTGAACTATACCTCGAACATATCAAAGTATTATTTTAGTTGATTTCTAGTGACTTTCATGAGGTTGATGCATAAACCGAGCGACAAGACCAATGGCAAAGGAAAGGTCAGGACAGGTATGGGTTAGATACATAAGTTTACCAACAAGTTGACAGTATAAGGTAGCATCAACTTCAGGGGTAGTACAAGTGACTGAAATCTTGACTCTAGACTAAAAGGGAGAAGGGGCTGGCTTACAGTCTTCCATGTGAAAGTGGTGTAGAATATTACAGGCATACTTGGACTGAGAGAGGGTAATACCTTCTTCAGATTTCAAGACTTGAAGACCAAAGAAATAATGAACATAAAGAAAAAGGATGGTGAAGTCCTTACCCACTTTCTTGGTGTAGATAGTGTTGTCAGAATGACACCTAGAAAATCCATTATCTGATAGAAATCTATCCGTTTTGGCATACGAAGCCCGAGGAGCTTGTTTGAGACCATAAAGAGACTTCCTAAGGCGAAAAACAAGGCTAGAGTCGTTTTGGATAAATCAAAGGGGTTCTTCCATGTATATTTATTCATGCAAATATCCATGTAAGAAGGTGGATTTAACATCCATCTGATGGACTTACCATTTAAAGGAGGTAGCAAGGGAAAGAACAAGGCGGATAGAATTCATTTTGGCAATAGGGGAGAAGGTTTCAGTATAGTCGACTCCTTCAACTTTTAAAAATACTTTAGCGACAAGGCGAGCTTTATGTCTATCCACTTTTCGATCTGGTCCAAACTTTGTTCTATAAACCCATCTGCATCTGACAAGTTTTCTTCCTTTTGGAAGAGGAACAAGGTCCCAAGTATCATTCACCAATAAGGAACAATATTCTTCATTCATAGATTCATCCCAATTTGGATGACCGGAGGCTTCTTCAAAGGTTTCTAGATCAGGATTTTCTGGAAATTGAGCCAATAGGGAAGAGGCTCTTTCAATCTGAGAACGTGTACATCACCGATCAACAAAGTCCCCTGCAAGAGAACCTGTTACATCCCGAGTAGAGCGGACCCATGTTGGAAGCTGTGGAGCAAAAGGAAAAATTTCAAGAGGTGGAGGAGTATTTTCATCCTTGTTGTCATCATCTTAAATAGAAGGAATTATATTAAAAATAGAAGAGAGAGAGAGAGAGGTGGAAAATATGTCGAATCATGCTCGTAGGCCAAAGGTGGCACACCCGCCGAACTAGGCTCGCAGGCTGATATTTTTTAATCAAAGTTTACATCTCTTTTAATGATTATATTTTTGGATTTTGGTTGAAGAATTCTATATCCTTTGACATCTTCAAGATATCCAACAAAAATGAATTTTTCACTCTTAGGTTCTAAGGCTTTATGTTTCACATCTAGAATATTGGCCGAAGCATCACTTCCAAAAACAAGAAAGTGACTTACATCTGGTTTGATTGATCTCCAAGATTCTTCTAGAGTTATATTCTTTAAAACCTTAGTAGGAGTGTGATTTAATATGTAATTTGCACAGTTAATTGCTTATGCCCAAAAATTGAGACTAAGTCATTTAGATTGAAGCATACAATTAGCCATTTATTTTAAGGCACGATTCTTCCTTTCAGCTACACCATTATGTTGTGAAGTATATGGAACAATATTTTGTAATTGAATGCCATGCTCAGTGAAAAATTTGATAAATTTGTTATTAACTTGATAATTTGATGTCCAGATTGTTTCTCAACAAAGGCCTTAAAGGCCAAGAACATGTTAAAAACTTCACTCTTGAGTTTTAATAAGTATACCCAAGTGCGTCTGGAAGAATCATCAATGAAAGTTAAGAAGTACTTGCAACTAGAGAAAGAGACAATAGGAAGTGGACCACATAAATCACCGTGCACAAGCTACAAAGGGGCTGAAGCATGCCAAGAGGCACGTTTGTCAAAAATATCCCGATAATGTTTTCCGTGTACACATCTGGAGCAAACACCATCTCGGAAAGATACCATAGGAAGACCTATCACCGTATTTTCTTTACATAGATTTTGAAGAGAGCAATAGTTTAAGTGACAAAATCTCTCATGCCAAAGTTTGCTCACTTCATTATTATGAGCAACAAAAATGGAGGGAAGACATGATGACCCAAATTTGTCAAAATTATAAAACCTTGTGGAATCATCAACAATTCCAGTAGCTAAAATATGTCTAGGATCTTTGAGGTCCTTGATTACAACATCATGAGTTGAGAATTCTACTATTTTCCCTTCACCTGAATGAGTTATTTGATAAACAGAGAGAATTTCACATGACAAGGTAGGAACACATAGTACATCATTAAACGGACCATTATCTAGATGAGTGGTTACAGATCCTACAACACTGAGAGATCTATCATCACCAACATAAATAGGTTTGGTGTTACAATCATTTAAATAAGAAAACATGGCTTTATTTTTGGCCATGTGGTAAGAATCTCTAGAATCAATGAGCCACTCATGAGAATGAGAAGAAGAAGACGCATTTAATGCATAACCAGATTTTGATGCTTGGAAACCACAAGAAGAAAGTGCCATTCCTAAAGATGAAGGTGAAGAGTGCTCCAAATTGATGTTGTGCTTCTTCATTTCTGCTTCTAAGGCTTCCATTTTCTTAAAACATTTGGAATCTATATGGCCATCATGACTATAAAAGTTATAATGTCTGTTTGTCTTCCTCCCTTTGTTTTTATTTTCCTTATCATTTTGGTGAGTTGCTTTTCTAGTTTGCAACTGAAATGATTTAGGACCCTTGTTTGGTTTCAGACCATGATTTTTAGGATACTTCTTCTTGGGTTTCTTTTGATATGATTGTTGTTGGGTTGCTAAGGCTTTCTTAGAAGCATTTCCATAAGTGATAAGACCAGGGTGCAAGAGTTTTCTTTTTCTCTTATCAAAGAATCACAAAAGGCATCAAAAGAGGGGTTCTTGTAGCTGGTTCCTGAATAAATGATGGCTTCTCTAATGGAATGGAAGATGGAAAAAAATACAGAGTATGCAGGGCCAACTTTAGCAAGAATGCAATAGATAAGGCTACCATCTTCCTTTTTGACCTTACAACCTTCTAAAAGAATTCTAAGGGCCTTGAATTTGAACAAAAAATCTTCAATAGAGGAGAAATTATTAGGGTCCAAAGTAAGAAACTCATTTTCAAGCTGGTGGGCCCTGATTTGATTTTGAATGCCAAAGATAGTATTTAGCTTTTCTAGGGCTTCATGAGGGGTGTCAATGTCAAGGATATCAAATCTAATATCTTGAGCATTGGACATTCCTATCAACCCTCATGCTTGATATTTTTTATTTTCCCATTTAGAAAATTTACCATCATCGGAAGTTTTAGTTTCTTGTCCTATGGCTATTCTATAAATCCCTTTACTTCTAAATATATCTACCATGTGAGGTAGCCATTGGAAATAATTGGTGTTTTTAAGAATAATCAGGCATGCACTTTCCATTTTTTAAAATGCTAAAGCTAAAAAAAGCTGAAACTAAATGCTCCAATGGAAAGATCTTGAAACATTAGGCTAACTGAAAAAAAACGTCTCCAAAAATGACTTCAGGATGAAGAAGTTATGCATTTTTGAAAAATTTAGTTGTAGATGCCGAATAGTTACGGGAACAATTTAAAAATTGATGATGAAGTTCAACTTTAAAAAGGTGACACAAAAGGAGCCTATTTCCTATGTGTCGAAATATCCTAACATCCCCCCTTAAGAAAAAATTGGGATAGGAATGAAGGATTTACAAAGGTGACACAATAGGATAAGGAAAAGGGCATTAGAGCCTATCCTCCCTTAATGATAACTTTCCTGAACTCCAAGCATGGATCGAAGTTTGGTAAACTTCACTTCTGTGAGAGCCTTTGTAAAGATATCGTCTACTTGATCATTGGTTGGACAATGCTGCACTTCAAGGACATGATCATAAATGAGTTTTTGATGAAGTGTATCTAGAGCTCAATGTGTTTCATACACTGATGTTGAACTAGATCTTTACATAGCTAAATGAAACTCTGATTATCACTCCAAAGTGTATTCGGATGTTGTTGATGACGACCAAATTCATACAGGATTTGACGAAGCCACATGGCTTCCTTGTTGGCTTCAACTACACCACGATACTCTTCTTCTGCTGAAGAAAGAGAGATGGCACTTTGTTTCTTACAAGACCATGTAATAGGTCATGAACCAAGAGTGAGTAAATATCCTATAGTAGGCTTTCGATCATTAGGGTCACTAGCCCAATCAGAATCACTGAAACCAATCAACAATGGAGATGATCCTACACTGTAATGAATCCTGAACTAAACTATACCTTGAATATATCAAAGTATTCTTTTAGTTGCTTTCTAGTGACTTTCATGAGGTTGATGCATAAATCGAGCGACAAGACCAGTGGAAAAGGAAAGGTCAGGACAGGTATGGTTTAGATACATAAGTTTACCAACAAGTTGATAGTATAAGGTAGCATCAACTTCAGGGGTAGTACAAGTGACTGAAATCTTGACTCCAGACTGAAAGGGAGAAGGGGCTGGCTTACAGTCTTCCATGTGAAAGTGGTGTAGAAGATTACAGGCATACTTGGACTGAGAGAGGGTAATACCTTCTTCAGATTGCAAGACTTGAAGACCAAGGAAATAATGCAAGTGTCCTAAGTCTGTCATTTCAAACTTCTTTTTGAGGCTAGACTTCCCATGGTTTATATGGTTAGGATCACCACCAGTAAGGATAAGATCATTAACATAAAGAACAAGGATGGTGAAGGACTTACCCACTTTCTTGGTGTAGTCAGTGTTGTCAGAATGACACCTAGAAAATCCATTATCTAATAAAAATCTAGCATACCAAGCCCAAGGAGCTTGTTTGAGACCATAGAGAGACTTGCTAAGGCAAAAAACAAGGCTAGAGTCATTTTGGATAAAGTAAGGTGGGTTGTTCCATGTAGATTTATTTATGAAAATATCCATGTAAGAAGGTAGATTTAAAATCCATCTGATGGACTTCCCATTTAAAGGAGGGAGCAAGGAAAAGAACAAGGAAGATAGAATTCATTTTGGCAACGAGGGAGAAGGTTTCAGTATAGTCGATGCCTTCAACTTGTGAAAATCCTTTAGCGACAAGACGAGCTTTATGTCTATCCACTTTTCCATCTTGTCCAATATTTGTTTTGTAAACACATCTGCATCTAACAAATTTTCTTCCTTTTGGAAGAGGAACAAAATCCCAAATATCATTTGCCAATAAGGAACGGTATTCTTCATTCATAGCTTCATCCCAATATGGATGAACGGAAGCTTACTCAAAAGTTTCTGGATCAGGATTTTCTGGAACTTGAGCCAATAAGGAAGAGGCTCTTTCGAAATGAGAACGTGTACGTCGTCGATCGACAAAGTCACCTGCAAGAGAACGTGCTGCATCCCGAGTAGAACAGACCCATCTTGGAAGTTGTGGAGTAAAAGGAATAATTTCAAGAGGCGGAGGATTATTTTCATCCTCGCTATCATCATCTAAACTAGAAGGAATGATATTAAAAATATAAGAGAGAGAGAGAGAGAGAGAGAGAGAGAGAGAGAGAGAGAGAGAGAGAGAGAGAGAGAGAGGTGGTACATATGCTGAATCAGGCTCACAGGCCAAAGGTGGCACACCCGCCGAACTAGGCTTGCAAGCCAATATTTTTTAATCAAATTATACATCTCTTCTAATGATTATATTTTTTTATTTTGGTTGAAGAAGTCTACATCCTTTGACATCTTCAGAATATCCAACAAAAATTCATTATTCACTCTTAGGTTTTAAGGCTTTATGTTTCGCATCTGGGATATGGGCCCAAGCATCACTTCCAAAAACACGAAAGTGACTTACATCTAGTTTGATTGAGCTCCAAGCTTCTTTTGGAGTTATATTCTGTAAAACCTTAGTAGGAGTAAGATTTACTATGTAATTTGTGTAGTTAATTGCTTCTTCCCAAAAATTGAGACTATGTCCTTTAGATTGAAGCATACAATTAGCCCTTCCCTTTAAGGTGTGATTAGTCCTTTCAGCTACACCTTTTGTTGTGGAGTATATGAATAGTATGTTGCAATTGAATGCCATGCTCAATGCAGAAGTTGATAAATTTGTTGCTAACACATTCTCCTCCATTGTCTAATCTTAACTTGAGAATTTGATGTCCATATTGTTTCTCAACAAAGCCCTTAAAGGTCAATAACATGTTAAAAACTTCACTCTTTATTTTTAAGAAGTATACCCAAGTGCGTCTGGAAAAATCATCAATGAAAGTTAAGAATTACCTGCAACCAGAGAAAGAGACAATAGGAAGTGGACCAAATAAATCACGGTGCACAAGCTGCAAAGGGGCTGAAGTGTGCCAAGAGGCACGTTTTTCAAAACTATCTCGATGATGTTTTCTGAGTACACATCTGGAGAAAACACCATCTCGACTAGATACCATACTAAGACTTGTCACCATATTTTCTTTACATAGAGTTTGAAGAGAGCAATAGTTTAAGTGACCAAATTGCTCATGCCAAAGTTTGCTCACTTCATCATTATGAGCAAAAACAACGGAGGGAAGACATGATGACCCAAATTTTTCAAACTTATACAAACTTGTGGAATCATCAACAACGCCAGTATCTAAAATATGTCTAGGATCTTTGAGGTTCTTGATTACAACATCATGAGATGAGAATTCTACTATTTTCCCTTCACCTGAATGAGTTATCTGATAAACAAAGAAAAGGTTGCATGACAAGGTAGGAACACCTAGTACATCATTAAACTGACCATTATCTCGATGAATGGTTCGAGATCCTACAACACTAAGAGATCTATCATCACCAACATAAATATGTTTGGTGTTACAATCATTAAAGAAGAAAACGTGGCTTTATTTTCGGCCATGTGGTAAGAAGCTCTAGAATCAATGATCCACTCATGAGAATGAGAAGAAGAAGATACATTTAATGCATAACCATATCTTTATGCTTGAAAACCACAAGCATAAAGTGCCATTCCTGAAGATGAAGGTGAAGAGTGCTCCAAATTGATGTTATGCTTCTTCATTGCTGCTTCTAAGGCTTCCATCTTCTTAAAACATTTGAACTCTATATGGCCATCACAATTACAAAAGTTTCAATGTCTAACTGTCTTCTTCCCTTTGTTTTTATTTTCCTTATCATTTTGGTGAGTTTCTTTTTCAATTGTTAGAGTCAGTCTTTGCAGCCTTCCTCCAGTGATCAAACATGCTATTTCAAAGTGATTTTAAAGTGTCAAGGTCAAATTTTGTCATTACAATGAGTCTTCAAGCAAAATTTGGTCACTAGGCATTAGGTCTAGGGTTTGCTTTCACTTCTTCCAAAGTTGTCCAAATGTCAGTCCATGTCACCATTCAGCTGAGTGTACCATCATTCAGAGGGTTGTCATCATCATGTCAGGTTCCAAAGAGTCATTTTACATCTCGTTCATGCTTCAGTTGTGCCTAGGAAAGGTCCATTTCCCTCTCCTAGGGTTTTGGAGTTAATTTCTCTTGGACGGTCAAATCATCTAAAAACTTGTATCCTGATGTTCATACACCTTCCCCTATCCTTAATATACCTCATTAAACACTTCCCATCACTGAGATCCCCCCTCTTGGATGGTCAAATCGTCGGAAAAACTTGTATCCTGATGTTCAAACACCTTCCCCTATCCTTAATATACCTCGTTAAACACTTCCCATCACTGAGATCCCCCAAATTCCTCATTTTTGCACAAACCCTAGTTTCTAGCCAAAACTTGGCAATTTCCTAGGCTAGGCCTGTGTTTTGCCCTTTTGGACCCTTTCCCCTCACTCAATCTCTGTGATTCCACTTTCCCCTGCTTCCTAACATCCCTCCCTACTTCCCAAAATTTCCCCAAGAATTTAGAAGCCCCTTACCCCCTTCGTTTCGCTTCATTTCGACAAAATCCCTTGTTCCACACATCGGGATAAGTTTCACTCAAAAGATGTTTCAGAGCAATAAAAGATGAATTTGGGAAACCTGAGAGAGGTTTTTGTCCATAACATTCCAAGGAAGAAAAACCTCATTCACTTTTTACACAGGTATCATGGTTTTAGAGAAATGTCAAAAATATCGTTGCCTCAGGAGAATTGAATGCACCTCTGAAGTGACCTTGGGAAAATCAATATTTCTCCTAGCATGTTTGGCCAACTGACTTTCTTGATGAGTCAAATGATAACTAGACAGAAAGACCTTTCCAATGAGCTATCATGAGCTCAATTTGGAGTTGAGGAAGACCTTCAAAAGTTGACTGCAACAGCACTCTGCCTTGAGGCAGCCTCATTCTGATCATTTTGACTAGTGTTGGGAGATTTGCTTTTTTACAGGGTAAATGAAATCCAACTTGCCTAATTCCACTTTTTTTGGAAAGTAGACTCCAATATCTTTCCAACGAGCTATCACACGCCCGATTTGGACACCGGGAAGGCCTCCAAACACTTCCTGCAAAATGCACTATGTGGCAAGGGGCTCGAGCGACCCACCTGGGGCCTGAGCGACCCACGCAAAGGCTGAGCGACCCACGCAGAGGCTGCGCGACCCACGCAGACACAGGGTTTTGAAATTTATTATGAGCGCCCAGCCTTGCTTGGAATCGATGCAACTGGCTTTCAAACAGGTTTCTATCATTGCTTGATGTTTTTTAAATGCACCAGTGGCATCGTTGATGTCTCAAATGTTCAAATGGAGGATTTAAAACCCCACAGTCATGGCAATATCGTTTTCAGGGTTTTAAAATGATAATAGGTGGTTGCATGAGTTTGTCTTCTATCTTATATCAGTGACACATCCAGCCTTGCCATATATTATCAAAACCATGTTTTTCTCATGCCCATTATACCATTGTGGTCGTTACTATTACTAATACCATGTTCAAAACTTTTGTTCCATGGTGATTATGATTGATTGTGTCTCACTGCCCAAAGATAAAAACATTTTCATAACTCTGTTTCAAACTGCCCATTTGATACCTTTGTTGTTATTACTCATAGACAAAAACATTCATATGATGCCATGCTCCCTTTGAAAAGACTTGTTCAATATTCTGAAGGTCGCCTGCTCCCTTTGGTCAAAATTTCACTTGCATTCAAAACAGAGATTGTGCCTTTTCCAATCCATTTAAAACTGAGATATTATCATGGTTTGTTTCCTTATGGTGTTTTGACGGTGGGAATACTGGTTGGGTGTTGAAACACACATCATAACTTTGTTTACACTGCTTTCATATCAGTATACATAGTGCCAATAGCTTGTTCAAAGCCATGTCAGGGACAGAGTCAGAGTATGAGCAGGAGTCGGACAGTGACTCAATCATTGAGGTTGATGTACTGAGATGGAGCATAGCAGTGCGCCAGTAGTGGTAGCATATCAGAGAGGCCACAGAGCTTTGTTTGCAGCATCACGATGAGTACTATCTCCACATGGGGTGGAAGGGGTCTCGTTGACTTCATCAGCAACGCGAGTACTATCTCCACATGGCGTGGAAGGGGTCTCGCCTTCTTCATCAGCGCAGGTACATTCACAGGATCATGATAGAGACCAACACATACAACCGAGACAGTGTTTTCACCACAGGAGCTGCATGCACCAAGAGAGCACTAAAATGACGGAAAAAGGCCTGATCCACTTCGGATTTTGGTCGAGGCTTCATTGACTGGGTAGGACACATGACGGAGGACCTCCGCTCCGAATTTGGGCAAATTCGGAGAAAATTTTGTCATTTTCAAATTTTTGGTCTAAAAAACAGGTTTTGCAGCTACGTGGGTCGCGCGCTCATGCGCTCGCTTTTTTTTTAGACACTTTCTGGAGGAGATTTTTACATTTTTGGATTTTTCATGGTTAAATATGCATCCTCTGAAGTCAACTTAGCATTTCAACAAAATCTGGATGGTCAAACAGCTCAAAAACACCATGAAAACCACCTTGCTGCCACCTTTTGCACCAGCAGGAAGTACCTCTGGGAGAATGAGGTTTTGGAGGGTCAAATAAACTCCAAATTCAGAAATTCCACTTGGGTTGGAAAGTAGACATCCGGGGCTTTCCAACGAGCTATCATGAGCTCAATTTGGATGTCGGGAGCTACCTCAAAATCAGCCTGGAACATGAGCGACCCACGCAGTTCAGGAGCGACCCACCTAGAGATTTTTCTGAGTTTTCAGCTGCCAGCTCAGTATTTCGCCTATTTTGGACCAGTTTTGCCTATGGATTGAATTCTTGGGTTTTTATGATGTAAATTCATGTTTGGCATGTAACTTTGGCTTGTTTTTATCTCTTCTAGAAGATTCACTCTCAAATGAGTAAAAAATCATGTAATGGATCGGTTTCCACTCTTTTAGAGGCAAGTGGTTAGCTGCCTAGATTGTAGTTCCATGATTAGAATTGTTTGAAACTGATCCCTGAAGAGGGAATTCGACCCCTAGAGGTGGGGAAAGGGGTTAGAGTGATCTATATATTGTAATTTCTGAGGCATTCTACAGGTTGGACTCTTGGGATACTTTGATACTATTGTACATACTTTTCATATTTTGGCTAAGGAAAGATCAGGGGTTTTGCGGCACTTGTTGGGATCCTTGTGGTGTTCTGTTCTTGATGGTGTTTCTTCTTTGTTTATTGTAAGTTTCTTCATGTTTAATGTATGCCATCCTTTCATTATGCTTCTGAACTAAATTGAATGAGTGAATAAGGTTGAATCCATTGTTTACAGTGCTTGGCCTTTGAATTCGGTTAGTTCTATATGTTTTCAGCTGTTTGGAGAGGATCCAAGTTCTTCTTTGCCCTCTTCAGCTCCTCGTCGGTCTAATCTATCCATAAATCCAATTTAAAGCATCAAGATCATCACCTACCTCGCCCCAGCTTGAACTCTGCAAAGGTCTGACCTTATCCCCGGACCCAAAACTTGTTTTCCCATTACTCCAGCGAAAAACCAAAAACCAAAAATCAAACATACTTATCTCTTTACTAGCCTAAAATCAGTTCTTATTGTAAGTCATCTCGCATCCTATTGCTTATTTTCTCGAGATTGACGGAGAGAGCCCTCTCCTGTCCTCGTAGGGCTAGCTACGAGGCTGAGCGTGGTTTGATGTAGCCTTGAGTTTACTTCATTTCATCCTAAGGTAGATTTGAGCGCTAACATAGTGGCGACCATACTGGGGAGAAACTCAAAACGTTTGCTTGTTATAGACGGAGTCTGAAGTCACGCCAGGTAGCCTTCGAAACGCTGTTGCTATGCATCAGCGAAGTAGATAAACGCTGCTTCAGTCGATCTCCGGTATAACTTGTAATCGTAGTATTTAACTTGTAAATTGCCCCGGTACATGTATCAAGTTCAGATCTGATCGTTGATGGTGAACAACGGTCAGACATCGCAAGGCTGAAATCATTCACCTGGCGACTTCATTCACTGAAAGATCCAGACAATCAATGCTTCATGGTGACTTCACTGCAGGGAGATCAGTAGCTGTGAGATTTTCAAGATGGACCGAATCACAAGAAGATATGCTCCCATGAGCCGAGATCACATTCCAGGTTTTCCGAATAAGATGCCCAAGGTAGATTGGTCAAAGAATCTGCCTACGTTTAACGATGATGGTAAGAAAGATGTTGCTTTACATCTGATTAGATTTCACATGCATATTCGCAAGTTGAAGGTGGCTTTTCCTGAAGATTGTTTGATGAAGATATTCCTAGCCACTCTAGAAGGTGAAACCCAATCTTGGTATGAAAATTTTCCGCTGGCATGTATTTATTGTTTAAAGGATTTTCATGCCCTGTTCATTGAAAGATATCAAGTATCTTATCCATCGTTAAATTTAGTTCATGATTGTTGCAAACATGCTTCTACTTTTATTGAAAGCCTTGAGAAATATTATGAAGATGATAATTTTATGGATGATGAGATCATGGAAGCATTGTATGAAAATCCATTTCAGCAGCATAAAGAAGATCATGAAAATTTGCAGCAGGATCAAGATCTTAGTGTGGTGGAAGATGAAGGAATTTTGCATCTTGACAGTGAACAGGAATTATATGAAATGGATCAGCAGTATGAGGAAAGTTTGTATACTCCTTCACTTGAAATCAATGAAGACAATCACTGTTTGAGCAAAAGAAAACAAAAGGTATTATCTCCTCTGTCTGAAGATGAGATAGATCAGCTATTGAAAGGTCATGTTCCAGCGCAAGTTAACATAGATCTGCAGTGTGCACCTGGTAAAGAAAGTGATGGTGGAACTTCTTCCTTTTCTGAAATGGATGACAGTCCTGTAAGCAGCTTTATAGATCAGCAGGTTGAAGATGTCTATATGGCTGAAGATGATGAGAGAGAAGAGCTTGTTTCAGATCTGCCCACAGAAGAAGACAGCATGCCGGAAATTCAAGTTTCAAATGCAGATTGTGATAATGTCCACTCAGTCATATTAGATCCAGATTCAGATTGTAATGACCAAACATACCTTGTACCGAATCCTGAAAAGGAGAGTTTTACTGTTGAGATCATAGACAGAATTTTTGATTCAAATGTTGTCAGTTCATCAGAACAGAGTCTTCATAAAGAGGTAATCCAATCAGTTGATGTACGACAAGATGGGATCTTCATTCAAGTAAGTGAAACAGTTCCTTTGGATGAATTTATGGTAGATGCTAGAAATGTCATGTTTGGGTATCAAGAATCAGCTGAAGTTTCTTCCCTTATGATTGATAATGAAAATCCGGCTGTCCTATCATATGAAGATGACCTATCATATTTTCAGAGTACAAAAGATCAAAACATTCCGGATTGCCTTTCATCTTCTTCATATGTCTCATGTGTTGAAATGTTTTTACAAGAGGAGATCTTCTCATTCACATGTTCAGAATTCTTTGAAGCCCAGGAACATATTTTTACTGAAGTACATGATGAAGGAAGATCAGAATCAGAAGAGAAGGACACCATGTTCTTTCAGCAGGAGGTAAATCTTCATGTTTTTCATGATCCATTGGAAAAATTGTTACAGTCAGCAGTAAAGGTGAGTATTGCAGTATTCAGTGATGAAGGAGATCATGGTCAATTATGTTTTTGGATGCCCAGTTACCAGTATCTATTGTTGACCAAGAGATCTGATCAGAAGAATCAGTCAAGAAGCCATCTGCTTGACTGGTTACATTGGAAAGCCAATTATACATGATTGTACATATTTCATTAATATGCAGGTGGTTGTCATCATGATTCCAAATCTTGATGGACTACTGCCTTTTTTCAAAAGCTTTGTAAAGTCTTGTTTTAAGTCAGTCATGAGTCATGTGTGTTTGGTCTGTTGAGTCAGTTTTTTCAAGATTATTTCAGTTTGCCATCGAGTCGGTTTGAGTCAAGTTTTCAGTCAAGTTTTCATTCAATAAATGTGTCAAAGGTTTTGTGTTATCCATTCAAATAATGATTCCATCGCCCAATGGATGGAGGCACTGTCTGCTCTCCCAAAGTTCTACGGTTCTTGGCACCTCCACGGAGCTGGAGCTACCATCCCCATTGGAGCCAATGTTAGAGTCAGCCTTTGCAGCCTTCCTCCAGTGATCAAACATGCTCTTTCAAAGTGATTTTAAGGTGTCAAGGTCAAATTTTGTCATTACAATGAGTCTTCAAGCAAAATTTGGTCACTAGGCATTAGGTCTAAGGTTTGCTTTCACTTCTTCCAAAGTTGTCCAAATGTCAGTCCATGTCACCATTCAGCTGAGTGTACCATCATTCAGAGGGTTTTCATCATCATGTCAAGTTCCATTGGGTCATTTTACATCTCGTTCATGCTTCAGTTGTGCCTAGGTAAGGTCCATTTCCCTCTCCTAGGGTTTTGGAGGTAATTCCTCTTGGATGGTCAAATCGTCAGAAAAAATTGTATCCTGATGTTCATACACCTTCCCCTATCATTAATTCACCTAATTAAACACTTCCCATCACTGAGATCCCCCAAATTCCTCATTTTTGCACAAACCCTAGTTTCTAGCCAAAACTTGGCAATTTTCTAGGCTAGGCCTGTGTTTTTCCCTTTTGGACCCCTTCCCCTCACTCAATCTCTGTGATTCCACTTTCCCCTGCTTCCTAACATCCCTCCCTACTTCCCAAAATTTCCCCAAGAATTTAGAAGCCCCCTATCCCCTTCATTTTGCTTCATTTCGACAAAATCCCTTGTTCCACACATCGGGATAAGTTTCACTCAAAAGATGTTTCAGAGAAATAAAAGATGAATTTGGGAAAACTGAGAGAGGTTTTTGTCCATAACATGCCAAGGAAGAAAAACCTCATTCACTTTTTACACAGGTATCATGGTTTTAGAGAAATGTCAAAAATATCGTTTCCTCAGAAGAATTGAATGCACCTCTGAAGTGACCTTGGGAAAATCAAGATTTCTCCTAGCATGTTTGGCCAACTGACTTTCTTGATGAGTCAAATGATAACTAGACAGAAATACCTTTCCAATGAGCTATCATGAGCTCAATTTGGAGTTGAGGAATACCTTCAAAAGTTGACTGCAACAGCACTCTGCCTTGAGGCAGCCTCATTCTGCTCATTTTGACTAGTGTTGGGAGATTTGGTTTTTGACAGGGTAAATGGAATCCAAATTGCATAATTCCACTTTTTTTGGAAATTAGACTCCAATATATTTCCAACGAGCTATCACACGCCCGATTTGGACACCGGGAAGGCCTCCAAAAGCTTCCTGCAAGAGAAACGCGACCCACCTGGGGCCCGAGCGACCCACCTGGGGCCTGAGCGACCCACGCAGAGGCTGCGCGACCCACGCAGATACAGAGGTTCAAAACTTCATTTTGAGCGCCCAGTCTTGCTTGGGATCGATTCATCGGCCTTCAAACAGGTTATTTGCAATTGCTTGATGTTTTTAAATGCACCGGTGGCATCGTTGGTGGTTTCAAACATTTCAAATGGAGGATTTAAACCCCACAGTCATGGCAATATCGTTTTCAGGGTCTTAAAATGATATGGGTGGTTGCATGAGTTTGTTGCTTATCTTATATCAGTGATATGTCCAGCCTTCCATATAATATCAAAACCATATTGT
Source organism: Pinus albicaulis (assembly GCA_034641835.2). Taxonomy (NCBI): domain Eukaryota; kingdom Viridiplantae; phylum Streptophyta; class Pinopsida; order Pinales; family Pinaceae; genus Pinus; species Pinus albicaulis. The sequence continues at coordinate 79,726,645 of CM076584.1, read as the reverse complement.
TCTCATGCCTATTATGCCATTGTGACCATTGTTATTATTATACCATGTTTTAAAACCTTTGTTCAATAGTGACTGTGGTTGTATTATGTCTCACTGCCCAATGTAAAAACATTCTCATGACTTTGTTTCAAACTGCCCATTGACACTTTTGTTGCTATTACTCATGGACAAAAACATTCATATGATGCCATGCTCCCTTTGACAAGACTTGTTCAATATTCTGAAGGTTGCCTGCTCCCTTTGGTCAAAATTTCACTTGCATTCAAAACAGAGATTGTGCCTTTTCCAATCCATTTAAAACTGATATTTTATCATGGTTTGTTTCCTTATGGTGTTGTGACGGTGGGATACTTGTTGGGTTTTGAAACACACCATCATAACCTTGTTTGCACTGCTTTCATATCAGTATACATAGTGCCAAAAGCTTGGTCAGAGCCATGTCGGAGACAGAGTCAGAGTATGAGCAGGAGTCGGATAGTGACTCAATCGTTGAGGTTGATGCACTGAGATGGAGCATAGCAGTGCACCAATAGTGGTAACATATCAGAGAAGCCACAGAGCTTTGTTTCAACATCACGACGAGTCCTATCTCCACCCGGGGTGGAAGGGGTCTCGTTGACTTCATCAGCAACGCGAGTACTATCTCCACATGGCGTGGAAGGGGTCTCGCCTTCTTCATCAGCGCAGGTACATTCACAGGATCATGGTAGAGACCAACACATACAACCGAGACAATGTTTTCACCACAGGAGCTGCATGCACCAGGAGAGCACTAAAATGGCGGAAAAGGCCTGATCCACTCCGGATTTTGGCCGAGGCTTCATTGACTGGGCAGGACACATGATGGAGGACCTCCGCTCCGAATTTGGGCAAATTCGGAGAAAATTGTCATTTTCAAATTTTTGGTCTAAAAAACAGGTTTTGCAGCTACGTGGGTCGCGCGCTCATGCGCTCGCTTTTTTTTGAGACACTTGCTGGAGGAGATTTTTACATTTTTGGATTTTTCATGGTTAAATATGCATCCTCTGAAGTCAACTTAGCATTTTAACAAAATCTGGATGGTCAAACAGCTCAAAAACACCATGAAAACCACCTTGCTGCCACCTTTTGCACCAGCAGGAAGTACCTCTGGGAGAATGAGGTTTTGGAGGGTCAAAGCAACTCCAAATTAAGAAATTCCACTTGGGTTGGAAAGTAGACATCCAGGGCTTTCCAACGAGCTATCATGAGCTCAATTTGGATGTCGGGAGCTACCTCAAAATCAGCCTGGAACATGAGCGACCCACGCAGTTCAGGAGCGACCCACCTAGAAATTTTTCTGAATTTTCAGCTGCCAGCTCAGTATTTCGCCTATTATGGACCAGTTTTGCTTATGGATAGAATTCTTGGGTTTTTATGATGTAAATTCATGTTTGGCATGTAACTTTGGCTTGTTTTTATCTCTTCTAGAAGATTCACTCTCAAATGAGTAAAAATCATGTAATGGATCAGTTTCCACTCTTTTAGAGGCAAGTTGTTAGCTGCCTAGATTGTAGTTCCATGATTAGAATTGGTTGAAATTGATCCCTGAAGAGGGAATTCGACCCCTAGAGGTGGGGAAAGGTGTTAGAGTGATCTATATATTGTAATTTCTCAATCATTTTCAGAGGTTGGAGAGGTTGGACTCTTGGGATACTTTGATATCATTGTACATACTTTTCATATTTTGGCTAAGGAAAGATCAGGGGTTTTGCGGCACTTGTTGGGATCCTTGTGGTGTTCTGTTCTTGATGGTGTTTCTTCTTTGTTTACTGTAAGTTTCTTCATGTTTAATGTATGCCATCCTTTCATATGCTTCTGAACTAAATTGAATGAGTGAATAAGGTTGAATCCATTGTTTACGGTGCTTGGCCTTTGAATTCAGTTAGTTCTATATGTTTTCAGCTGTTTGGAGAGGATCCAAGTTCTTCTTTGCCCTCTTCAGCTCCTCGTCGGTCTAATCTGTCCATATATCCAATCAAAAGCATCAAGACATTCACCTACCTTTCCCCAACTCGAAATCTGCAAAGGTCTGACCTTATCCCCGGACCCAAAATCTGTTTTCCCATTTCTCCAGCGAAAACCCAAAAACCAAAAAATCAAACATACTTATCTCTTTACTAGCCTAAAATCAGTTCTTATTATAAGTCATCTCGCATCCTATTGCTCATGTTATCGAGATTGACGGAGAGAGCCCTCTCCTGTCCTCGTAGGGCTAGCTACGAGGCTGAGCGTGGTTTGATGTAGCCTTGAGTTTTACTTCATTTCAGCCTGAGGTAGATTTGAGTGCTAACACGGCTTGCAGCTAAAATTTCTTAGGACCCTTGTTTGGTTTCAGACCATACTTTTTAGGATACTACTTCTTGGGATTCTTTTGATATGATTTTTGTTGGGCTTCTAAGGCTTTCTTAGAAGCATTTCCAGAAGTGATAAGACCAAGGTGTAAGATTTTTTCTTGTTCTCTTATCAAATAATCACAAAAGGCATCAAAAGAGGGGTTCTTGTAGGTGGTTGCTAAAGAAATGATGGATTCTCTAGTGGAATGGAAGATGGAAACAAATATAGAGTATGCAGGGCCAAGCTTAGAAATAATGCAATATATAAGGCTACCATCTTCCTTTTTTACCTTACAACCTTCTAAAATAAGTCTAAGGGTCTTGAATTTAGACAAAAAATCTTCAATAGAGGAGAAATTATTAGGGTAAAAAGTAAGCAACTCATTTTCAAGCTTGTGGGCCCTGATTTGATTTTGAATGCCAAATATTGTATTTATCTTTTCCAGGGCTTCATGAGGGGTGTCAATGTCAAGGTTATGAAATCAAAGATCTTGAGAAATGGACATTCCTATCAACCCTTGTGCTTGATCTTATTTATTTTCCCATTTAGCAACTTTATCATCATCGGAAGGTTTAGTTTCTTGTCTTGTGGCTATTCTATAAATACCTTTACTTCTAAGTATATCTACCATGTGAGGTAGCCATTGGAAATAATTGGTGCTATTAAGAATAATCGGGCATGCACTTTCAACTTTTTAAAAAATTGAAGCTGAAAAAAGCTGCAACTAACTACTCCAATGGAACAATCTCGAAAAAATAGGTTGATTTAAAAAAAAACATCCTGAAAAGCAGCTTTGGGATGAAGAATTTATTCCGTTTTGAAAAAACTAAGTTATAGATGCCGAATAGTTACGAGAACGGTTTGAAAATTGATGATGAAGTTCAACTTAAAAAAAAAATTCCTGCCCCTTTAAAAAAAAATATTTACAAAAGAAGTTTAAGGAAGAGACTTGAACCCAAGACCTCTATTCTCATAAACTAACTTCTCACCAAGTGAGATAGTAAAAAGATTTTGTAATTGTTTGAAAGGAGGAAGGGGGTATTCAGTGTGCATGCTTTTTCCAACAACAAAAAACACAAAAATATGAGCAAAAAAAAAAAAAAATGCAGGCCTCACAGAAAAATGTTATATTTTCGGTTAGCCTTACCGGTAACTATCTATTTTTTCACTATTTCTGTTTTCCCGAGATTGCACAAAGATGCGGGGAAAGAGCATATGTAGCAAAAAAAAATTGCTTCCTCCTATTTCTGGTTTTCCGAGATCGCACAAAACAAAGAGCAAAGAGCGTATAAAAAGAAGAGGGTATAGATCCATCAAATAATTAAAACCTAAAACCGAAATAAATAGAGGGAACTGAAATAAGCAGAACTATTAACAAATATAACTGCAAAAGAGATACTTTATACCTCCAAATCTAAACTAACATAACTTGGGCAACCGGAAAACTTTTCGAATGAAATGAAAGGCATTTCTTACTATAAAAAACACTCCAGACACAACAGGGCAATTCTCCATGCCCGAAAATGTTAATAAATAGTAGATCTAGAAAACGACAGTCGCATGCAGTCAAACCAGCTTCAGATTTCGATCAACAATGGATGCAGACCTCAAAATAGCTTCGATACCATGTAGTAATTTACAGGGTAAGTTCATTAGATCAAAAACCAAATTTCACCACTCACAAATAGATCACAAATCAGTACACCAGTATTATCACGTGGTTAAAACCCTCAAAGAGGGAAACAATCCATGACCTGAGCCAACGCGGCCACTTCAAGAAATTTATTAATATAAAAAGAAAATTTACATATGCTTCTCTCATAAATGGTTACCAGAAAAATGACCCTCCATGCTATTTAAATAGAGATCATCGACCAATCGAGTGTTAAGCCACAAATCAAGTGTCGTTAATACTAAGGAGAGAGAGAACTACCAGATCACTACAAATCGTGATCGTTGGATTATAAGTTACAAATGTACACAGTAAAGAAACACACTTTACCTAACTCTACACTAGACTAAGTTATTCTTAACTATTTCCTATGTGTCGTAAAATCCTAACACTCCATGGATTGAAATATGAATCTTATGACTAAGAATTGAAATGAAAATGCTAATCTAAATGAAAGAAGATTCAAAGGAGAAATCAACTACTTCATGACCAACTAGTCAATCATTCAATATCGAAGTTTGACAATGTCACCCTCTTGACATGATTTACAAGTAATTGATTCTAAGAAGCCATTTAAAAATATTATATAAAGGAAATATCAATTACTATATATTTTAAATACTCAATCATTCAATATGAAAGTATGATAGAGTCACCCTCTTGACATGTTTTACAAGTATCTAATTATACATTTAACTAAGGATCTGATCTAGGAAAGTAGTGTAAAGGCATGTAAAGGAAAAATCAATTACTGTATATTTTAAATACTCAAGCATCCAATTTGGAAGAATGACAAATTCATATTCTTGGCATGATTTACAAGCATCTAATTATACATCTAATTGAGGTTTTAACCTAAGAAAGCAGTGTAAAATCATGTAAAGAAACTAAGACAATTGTGTGCTCTAATGCCTCAAACATAATCCAATTTGGAAAATAGAAGAATCTACTTTCTTGAGATGTTCTTGGTAAGCAAAAGATTGCATAGTCATTCTAAAACTAATACTAAGAAATCACTCATAAATTTAATTTATGAAATTAATATAAAAGCTGCACTGCAATGTAAATGTACTTATGAATTGAAAAAACAGAGCTAATAAAATTAACCTAAAATAACTAATGAAAACCTCCTCCTGTTCAAGGTCCCTCTGCACTAGAATAGGTCGAGATCCTAGTATACTATACGTGCATTAAGAAGAAACCGGAACCACGAACATGGTCTTCGTATTATTAAAAAGGACAGAGTCTCAATGCATGACCAACGTTCACAAAATTAAGACTGTCTTCGATCTTTAAACAACTGATATTTAAACAAAATTAAATGTAATAGTCAGGAGCTAATTTCACCTATAGATGGCAAGAACAACTGCAATGTAGAAGTAAAATCTAAATGGTTAACTCTTGATTTTCTACGTCAGAGAAAATCAAGAGTTATTCGTTCTCGGATCACGTCCTTTGACCGTACTTTAACCACGAGCATAGGCACCTTTTCCTATTGAATTCGACCAGGTAGATAGGAAGAGATCCATATGTTGATCATTATGAAGATGCCCATGTGACTCATTCCTTTATTTTCTCCACAGAATCTATCAAACCATTAAAGTATTTGGAAACAACAATTAGATGTAGAATACGATGTGTTTTGTAGCTGAGTTACAAAAATCCATTCAAATAACAAGAACACCAAAATATAACATATATATCATTCAAATGCATTCTCTGAGATCAAACAAGTCATTTATCATTGATTAGATTTTATGGGTTTATGAAAAGGTAAGGAAAGGTGATGAGAAAGAATGTCAGAGAAATGACAATTTTGAGGTTCAACAGATACACAGCAAGGAAAACAATGGAAACATTCCACATAGAGAAGTAGCACATCACCATTTAACATAGCTCAAGTATCCTGTAAATGATATTTTATTATTGATACCCAGCTCCAAAAATTACAACGCTCCAATACAATGGTTCTTACAATGTAGGGTCCAACAAGGTCCAACCCTTGATACTGCCAATGCATGTAGTATTTAACTAAAAACTACAATGGTTGCCGTATCTAGTTCGTCAAATTTTCATTAGTTACAATTAGCCAAAACAAGACAAGTGTGGACATACAAGGCCCGAAAAAAATATCTCTGACAAAACATCGCATGTGGAATTAACTTCGACAAATCTTCATGAATCCAAAAACTTTGGCGGCTCTTCATGAATCCAAAAGTAAGCGGAAGGTGGCTGAGGTGGTCGCGAAGAGGCAATGATGGGTGGCTCTAACATTTGGCTCTATTTTTGGGCCACCATTGATGGATCATTAAATATGATGCGGTGCTAGCAACTTTTCGTTGATCGGTGACTGTGCTGATGTGTTCATTGTGCCCTGTCAATCTTGGCACATGCATAATTTGGCCCACTCCTTCTTACCTATAATTCTCATCCCTATGACCTGTTGATATACTTCACCAACCTATGTATATTTTATGAAAGTGGGCCTGGTGAGGAAAACATGTTTCAACTCATGTTGAATAAAGATGTTATTGCTCAAGAGATCCAAGACAACTTTCTCGGTCACATTTCCTTTGATGTTGGAGAATTTGGTGGTGTCTTTAGCTATCTCCCTAAGCTTGGTCATATAATTTCCCTTTTGGACCAATTTTGTATTAATCATATATAGTGAGGGAAACCCCTTTTCCCTCAATGAATCAATTATGTTTAAGAATCTACTGATGGTTATGTCCAATTCATGACACTTCTCCTCTAGTTGTCTCACCAAATTCCTCTTAGCGAAGACCCTTTTAACCTCTAATATGGTCTTTGTCCTGTCCTACACATATAGATCTCCAAGCTCATAACTGGTTTTGGAGTTCACGAATTTTATGATTTTAGGGGTTGTGATTGGAACATTTCCCAATTCTTGATTTTCTTTTTCAATAGACATTGTGCACTTGTCAATCAACTCCTTTTGCCTAACTCTTCCTCTTCTGCTCGTGCCCGTAGCTTTCATTATTCACCTTTGTCTAAAAAATTGACTCTTCCGAGATTGTTTCTAAGCCCAACTCGACCCATCGTGTCTATCTCCTCATTACCATGATGTTCAACTTATTCTTCCCTTTTCTCTATGTCAAGTCCCTTACCTGAGCCTTTATGCCCGTGTTCACTTTCCTTCATAACATTAGGAGAATTTTGAGGTCTAAAATGGGCCTCCTAAGAAAAATGTAAAACCAAAATAAACTTTACAAGAACCAATAGGATTTAAGATGATGATTTCAAACATATGGGGTTGATTCACCATTTTTTAAGTAAAAGGGTAAAAATATTAAAAAATAATAAAATAATAAAACTACTTTTTCAACTCATATTTTCAACTTATCTCCTAATTTTTTTACTCAAATTTTGAGCCGGAGTACTCGTTGGATGCAAAATTTAATTCCTCATCCAAGGAGTACCCTTGTTTCATACTTTCGATGGACCCTACTACATGAAAAATGAAAAATACATGAAAAAATGTGATTGCAATCAAGTTTTTCATGTATTTCTCATTTTTCATGTAGAAGGGTCCATCAAAAGTATGAAACATGGGTACTCCTTGGATGAGGAATTAAATTTTTCATCCAACGAGTACTCCCACTCGAAATTTGAGTAAACAATTTTGGAGATAAGTTGAAAATACAAGTTGAAAAAGTAGTTTTTTCTTTTTTCCCTATAAAATTTGATGATGTCCTCAAATCTGATTTTATTATTTCCACTATTATTTTATAATTTTCTTAGGAGGCCCATTTCAGACCTCAAAATTCCCCTAATGAGCAACGTAACTACAAAGAACCCTTGACCTTAAATAAATTCCAATTGACCGTTGAACAACGTCGCGTCCAGTCCCTTAATCGCATTTCGGCAATCCGATCATTCTATGTTTTAATCCTCCTCTATTCTTAGATGCGATTTAACAAAGGGAAAATGACATACACCTAGACATGAAATCCGTTAGGCTTCAACGTTGACCTGCATTGCGTTCACTTCATTATCGCACTTCGCCCTTCAGCGTTTCAACATGATTCTTGAGTGTTACACAACATTTTGTCACTGTCCCTGCAACCCCCATATCGCACATTGGAGGGTCATTTCTATGACCAATAAGCAGTGTCATGCTTTTCAAATACCATCCTTACATCCATTTTGATGAAAGAAACATTCTTCTTGTTGACATTTCCCTAAGAACAGCTGTGAAAATCCCTATTTTTGCCTTGGCGCGAGTAGCACGTTACACCCTCGCGCCGACCAAGAAATTTAACACTGAGCTCGTGCCACTTAGTGCTCTGTGCCAGTTAGACACCCGTGCCAAGATTTTTATGGAATGTTTTTTAAAAATAGAGGCAGAGGTTCCATTTCAACCACCTCGGGGACGAGTCATTGAGAGTGGTTGAACTGAAACAACCACGGACTCCTTCCTTTAGTTAGTATTTTCCACCTCCCTTGGAACTCTCCTAAAGGATAGGACTCCCTCCCACCTTTGTAGGGATCCCAACCTCCTCTCTTTCCTCTATATAAGAAGCTATCTCTTTTAGTAGAAGCTAGCTGAATGGCTGAATAGCTGAACTAGGAGAATTATACTATAGCTAAGCTGCTAGAGAAGATAGAGTAAGAAATATTGTGTTCAGAGAGCTCGAGTCAATGAATTCTAAGAGAGCTTGAGTCTGAATTCCCTGATCAACAGTTGAGATGCGCTTCGTCTGAACCCTGCTAGAGGAGACTGCGACGTCAAAGCATCGGTTGTACTCTTCCTTCTACTCATTAATATACATGAGTATTGTTTGGTTCCACTATTGTGTTATGATGTTTATTTGATGCGATATGTTTATCCCTGTTTGATTGGCTAATAGTTGTGAGTGAAACTATTCTGTCATATGTTGTTCTTGTTCTTTTTACTATGTGCAGGTATCTGAGCGTGACAGCAAACGGATCATGATTTTCCAAGGCAGGAGAGAGAGGCCACTACTCTTTCTGCAACATCGACAGCGTTGGATTCAAGGTAGGTTAATCTACGATGTCTCTTGTTCATTCATTAACTAGGAAGAAACACTTTAGTGTGTCCTTTTGTTACTAGACCCACACTAGGGCTAGAGGGATCGTCTCTGTCCATAGAGAGGATTTACCTTAATAACAAATTGGTGACTCCACTGGGGACCAGTGTGAGTTTGCTGGGTCAGTTTCAATTATTGGTTTAGTTATCTATATTTTTATGGTTTGTTTGCTGAGTTTCCATCCTCTGTTCAGCTCCAGAGACTCAAGGTTGACCTCTGCTCATTAGGTTAGGGTTTTTCCTCTTTTTTCCATAGGTATCCAGCTTGGCACATTTTTTGTCTGGACAGTCGCGCCGATTGGCACAGGTTTCTCTTTTAGCACACGCGCCAACCTCTGTATGGCGTGGATTATAGCCTTATAGTCGTGCCAACCCCTATAGGTTTTGGTTTGACCTCCCTAATGCGTATTTTGGTAATTTTTTCTTGCTTCTAGGTTATGTTTGAGTGTATTTAAGCCTTTCTAGACTATGTTGAATACTGTAGACTTGTTTCCCTCAGTTGTTTGTCCGTTTTCCTGTCAGTGTCAGTTAAGACCTTAGGGTTACTAGGTGTTCTTACACACTGAGCCTTCTGGTCAGGAACAAGTCTCTTTGATTGTTATCAGTCTCGTTTCGGGGTTTTAGACTAATTTTTCTTGATCCTTTTGTTTTGGTTACTGAACGGTCTTTTCATTTTTTCGATTAGCCCTTCTTCTTCAATACTTTGAGCATTGATTACTTTGTTTGTTTGGGTCACTTCGGGAAACTCTCTTTCTTGTTTGAAAGTTTGATCCATTAGCTTATATATTTTTGTGTCTGTTTCGCTTTGGTTGAGTCATTCACTTTCAAAACCTTACATTCACAAAACTCAAAATAGTGTTTATTTGTTTTCCATTGAATTAGTACAATGTGTGCTTCATTTCATTGAAAATCCAAAAAATCAAAAAATACCTTTGCATTCTTTTGTTGCATCGAAAGTGAAACGTTCCTTTACATAACTAGCATTTTTCAACCTAGGAAGGAATTTCATTTTCGATTGATTGCAGTAAGGGCATTAGAAGTTTCTTCGCATGTTTTCCTTGTTTGTTTTTTTGAAAGATTTATATCCTTCTTATAACTAGCATTCATTGAATTGAAATGATGTTCATTTGCATATATTTTGCATCTAGGAAGTTGAGCTCCACATTCAATAGGGCCTGGAAATTGAAACATAATTCAAGATTAACTTTAAAATTTACTCAGCGAACCTAAGGCAACATTGGAATCTAACGAAACATTTCTAGTGGTCTAGGCTATAGACGTGTTCCGACGTCTTAAAACCTATTAGCTATCACTCACCTTTTGGCTTTAGATAGTGCTAGTATAGACTTATGCTCTCCGTACCGTCTCGTATATAAAGGGAGACTCCTCTAGGTTGCAATACTTTTATCCATAGGAAGCCAAGTCTGCACCTTGTAACTGTGATACACCAAACATAGTATTCGGGGAGATTACCTGCACATTCGTCAAGTCCTTGGTCATTTATGTTTCATTTGACCACCAAGGTGTATATGGCCATTCACGGAAACCTGGCACACCCTCTTGCTTAGAATTCCTGAGAAGTCATTTTGATCTTTTCATTACTCTTTAAATAAGAGAATATATCATCAAGCACTTGTCCTTTCATGCTCGTTTCAAATTGAAAGTGACTAGAGCCATATTTTCCTGTTTCTCGACTCTTAAAACATGAAACAATGAATTTTGGTTTCAATGTTATAAAATTAAGCACTTACGATTACATGCCCATTAAAATTTTGTTACTTGGTCTAATTGATTTCCTTGGTTCTTGATTTTTTTACCTTCGATTGGTTATCTCTTTTCCTTCCTTTTTTGATTTACAGTCAAAGTGGCGGAACATCCAATTTCGTCGTCCTGACTGCCTCCTAGTGGTGGTTCTTTTTCGGACGCTTCTTTCGAAACCCCTCAATCCACTAGATTTGTCGAGTTCTAGTAGCCTATTCTTCCTTCTATCCAACCCCTTGCTACTCACTCTCCGTTTGACGAGCCAGTTGAATTCAATTGGCCTCCTTCAAGAGCTTGGTCCATTTTTTGGGAAGAAGGGGAATTTCCTCCTCTTATGTCTGGATCGTCTTTTGTTGCTGTTGCGGTACCTCCTAGTCCCTGTAGTCTTTTTGAAGATCTTACCTTGGAATCAGATATGGATTCCTCTAGTTCTATTGGCAGTGAAGGAATGCCTATTTCCACAAGAGAATATCAACTCTTTCCCGAAGATCTCTCTTGTGCCTCTACCCTATCTTCACCACCATCGGTCTCACTTCCGCTTGGATATAGATCTCTAAGTCAGATTATGTCTGGCGTTGCTTCCATTGGGAAATCCAGTGTAGTAACTCCTCCTCTGAGTTCGCTCCTACCATTGTTGGGGCTATCACCTTCGACTCCTGGTTCGTCAATTACTGTCACATCTGTTCCAGTTCAACCAACGATTTGTGTGGCTTCTAATTCAGTTTCTACTTCTTCTGTGATTCCTGGTGGTCTTAATTTTGAAGAATATCTGTTAGTTGTTCAGCAGCATAATTCTAAGGGTTCTCAGTTGTCTCAGGCTCCTGCTAATCATCAATTCCATCACTATGATGCTGTTGGTAATCTCGTATATATCTATCTGCACCATTATGATGTGTATGGTAATCCAGTCTATTTTCTTCCTATTGATTCTTATCAGGTTTTTTATGATCCCTATCATAATTTTACTCATCTGGGACCTACTCTTCCTGTGCAACCCTCTAGCTCACAAGGAAAACCCTCACAGGGACAACCTTTAGCTCAGCAGGGCCCTGCTTCTGGTCCACAGGGACAACCATACGATCCACAAGGGCAACCGTTACAAGGACAACCTTTGGCCCAACATGGACAACCCTCTGGTCCTTCGAGTCAACCTCTAAATCAACCCAGATCATCTTTTGGTCTTGGGGGGCAATTTTATCTGTCACAAGGACAACTTGTTGCACCTCAATCATAGCCACATGTTCATTATGGCCCAAATATTGTGCAACCAGGACAACCCTTTGGTCCTTCTCCAGGTCAAAATGGTCATCAGGGACAACTTGGTCCATCACAACCATAAGGCCAACCTTTCCCACAAGGTCAACATGGTGGCCCTCAACAACCATTTCAACAGCCGGTTCAACCTGCTTAGCAACTGTTGCAACATGCCCACTAGCAGCTTCCTTCGTTTCCTCTGCTAGTTTTACCTATTTACCCTGCTCAATAGCATGCTCAACCTGCTCCGCAAGGTCAACCTGCGCAGCTGCAGGGCGCTTATTACCCTCAAGTTTCCTATCAACCGGTATATAATGCACCCCAAATTATGTACCCTCAAAATCAACTAGTATATAGCGCACCTCAGATTCCTTACCCTCAAAATCAACCTATGTATCAGCAACCTCAATGTCATACTTACATTCCGTAGAAAAATCCTTATGCTACTCAGCAAGGACCTCAGTGGTCTACTTCGACTCAATATCCTGGTCCTCAACCCCGGTATCAACTGAATTATCCTATTTGTAATCCCAACGATCCGAATCCTTCAGGACAGAATATATGGGGATAGAATCCCACTCGGACTGGGTGGAATGTACATACAGGTCCTTATCAACGACCTCCAATGACTTTCAATACTCAATTACCATTTCTTGCTATGTTGGAATTACCCGATGTGTCAAAGTTGACAAATGATCCTATTCTTCATAATCCATATTGGCCTCTGGTTCTAACCAAGATTCCTGGTGATTGTCCTAAATTTGAGGGTAAACCCGGTGAAGACCCCCAATTGCATGTGATGACTTACCACTTGTGGTGTTCTTCTAATTCTTGGGTTGAAGATTCTATTCGTTTCCGTCTTTTGCAGCGAACTCTTACTAGTGCCACTGCAAAGTGGTACACTGAGTTGTCTCGCGGAGTTTGCCAAGATTTCAATTCTTTTTCCATGGCGTTCCTTACACATTTTCAGTTACCGATCTGCTATGATACTGGGATGAATCTCCTCACTTCATTGAAACAGGACCGAGCTACTCATATCTTGGATCATATTCATGAGTGGCAGCGTCATCGTCGCATGATCAAATTTGAGATTCCTGATCAGCTTCTGACTCATTGTTTCACTACCTCCTTTTTCAATCAGATTTCCAAATACATTGCTATGGGGGCATGTGTAACCGAGGAACAAGACATTGCTTACACCCAGTACCTTGATCTTGTGTATTCTCAGTCTAGCGCATTGTACGATATCTTGCCTAATGCTCCTCGACCTAGAACTTCTAAAATTTCGTCGAATCCATCCATTGATGGTATTATTCATTCCGTATCACAGATTTCTAAAAAGTCTCCTTCATCTAACTCTAGTAAGCAGAAGTCTACTTCTTCCAATAATGTTGCTTCTCAGTCAAGTTCGAATTCTGGCACACCCGCAGAAGTGAATGTTGTTCAGGCCAATCCTACAGATAAAACTTCCAAAGGTAAGAATAAGGGTAAAGGTAAGGGTAAAGCCAATACCCCAAAACAAGATTCTCCAAAACCTTGTTCTGTTGATAGTTCTCAACGTAAACTGAAGTATCCTTGTTTGATTTGTGATTATGAGCACGTCACCAAGGAATGTCCTCGATGGTCTGAAGTGAGTCAATTTCTAAAAGCCACCAAAGGAGCTCTGACCATTCTTAAAGAACCTTTCCCTCAGTAGACTCATATGGTAGAACACCCTCATTCCTCTGCTCCATTTGATTCGCAAGTGTTCATGATGAACGATTTTGAACCCATTTCTATTGCTACTCGATCGAAAGATTATCCTGGTTTGCATTAGGTAGCGGGGAAAGAGATCACTAATGCTCATCCTCCTCCTCCTATTTATGGCCCTCTTGAGATTGCACGACCTAGAACTGTATCCATTGTACGACCACCTTCCAAAGGTGTGCTCCGTAAGTCTTCGTATAATCCTAACGCCCATGCTGCTCAACATTACAGTATTGTTGAGGATTTGGCTTAGGCACTGTATTCAATGTCTGCATTAGAAGTACTTTAGATTTTTCCTTTGCAACAGAAATCTTTGCTATCCGCGATAGGTGGGATTGAACCTACTGATACTAGCTTGCTTGCTTTCAATTTATAGAATTTCATCCCACGACTCCCACACCAAATTATGCTCATCATTCAAGTTGGTATTAATGGTTTGAATATTCACTGGGTTGTCGTGGACGAGGGTGCATCCACCTATGTTATGTCATCTACTTGTTGGGAAGCCATTGGTTCTCCAGCTCTTACCTCATCACCCAATGCCCTTAAATAATTTGATGGAAGAGAATATAAACCTCTTGGTGTTCTCACTAGTTTACCGATCACGTTGGATGGGAAGACAATCAATGTCAAGGTCTAAGTCGTTGTTTCAAAATTCAATTATAATATTCTCCTTGGTCGCAGTTGGACTTATGCCATGTTGTGCATTCTTTCCACTCCCTTTCATGTTTTGAAGTTTCTGCATGAAGGAAAGATTATTACTGTTGATCAATTGTCTTTTTTCACTTCTTCTTCCGAGAACAACGTTCTGTATGTGGTCAAGATTCCTACTCCCTATGAGAGTGTAGGGCAAGGCCTTTTCAAGCAACCTTCCCTCATGGGTGTTTTCCATCTTCCACCACCGAATACTGTTCAAGTCAACATGATTTCTTGAACCGATGACCCCTAGGTTATCCCTTCTCCTGACCAAATCGATTTGTTCGATGATTCGATGCTTTTGAGTCCGATTGAAATTGATTATTGCGAACTCATTGGTGCATCAGATACTTCGTCCTTTGATTCAGCTCCTTCAAGTGTAACTCTTGACATCTATTCTCAATCCACTTGGCTTGGTGATTTTGATTCACTAGATCCTTTGAAAGAAGTGTTTCCTTTGGATGAGGCTATCGTGGAAACCCTGTCTCTCGATGATCTGTCGTGGGATGATGGTCATTATCGTTCCTCGTTTCTACCAAGCCTCGAAGCCATGCCTACCTATATTGAGTGTTTTTCTTCTCAGGTTCCTTATCCTCTGTTTTAAACACCTGTTTAGCCCCATGAGGTTTTATGGAAGGTAACTTGAGTAGCATCACTTAGGCAATTCCCATCAACATTTCCATTAAACCAGGAATCGTTGAGAACATCCATATTGGAGTTACTTGTTCTTAAAATGAAGTGCAAGTCTATACTCACCTTTTTTGTGAATTCTGTGATGTTTTTGCATGGTCCTATGAAGAAATTCCTGGAATTGATCCTAGCATCGTGGTACATGATATTCCTACTTAACACTGTTCGAAACCTGTTAATTAGCGTCTTCGTCCGGTGCATCCTAGGAAAGTTGCTGCCATTAAGGCCGAAGTGGAAAAGCTTCTCAAACTTGGTTTCATTTATCTGATTCCCTTGACGGAATGGATTTCTAATATTGTTCTTGTAGACAAGAAATAGGAAAGTATTGATGTCTGTGTTGACTATCGTGATATTAATCGAGCTTGTCTGAAGGATAATTATCCTACTCCTTTCATCGATCAAATCATTGACGGTAGTGCTGGTAGTGAGATTTTTTCCCTTATGGACGGTTTTTAGGTTATAATTAGATCAAAATTATTCCGAATGATAAACACAAGACTTCCTTCATCTGTCCTTGGGGTACCTTTGCATATAAGAAGCTTCCCTTTGGTTTGAAGAATTCTGGGGCCACATTTCAATGCGCGATGTCTTATGCCTTTCATGAAATTTGTCACATCGTTCAACCTTGTCTAAATGACCTTCTGGCTTATTCAGCTAAGCGTAGGGATCATCCTGAACATCTTCGCCAGATTTTTCTTCGCTGTAGACACTATAACATTCGGCTTAATCTGCACAAGTGTGTCTTCTGCATCGATTCTGGTAGACTCTTAAGGTTTATCGTTTCAAAATATGGAATTTTCCTAGATCCTCTCAAGGTTAAGGCTATTATTAATCTCCCCTCTCCTTCCTCATTACATTAGTTGCAAAGTTTACAGGGGAAAGATAATTTTATTCTTTGTTTTATACCTAATTATGCTAAAGTAGCTAAAGGATTTACACGATTGTTAAAACAGGGCATTCCTTTTTACTAGGATGAGATCGCTTAGAAATATTTCAATGCATTGAAAACATTGTTGGTCAATGCTCCTCTCCTACGCACTCCAAATTATCATCGTGATTTTTCCCTTTATTTGGCTGCCACTTTTAGCATGATTTCCATGGTTTTGGTATAAGATTATGATGTCGGTCAAGAGCATGTTATTTATTACTTTTCTCGTAACCTTCTCAACCCCGAAACGCATTATGCCCACGTCGAGAAGTTAGCATTGGCTGATGTTCAAGCTATTCAACGTTTTCGTCATTATATTATTTTTCGTACATTGACGGTGATTTCTGAATGCAGCCCCATGACCTACATATTGTCTCAAAAATTTCTGGTGCGCAAATACTCAAAGTGGATTGTCATCCTCCAAGAGTTTGATTTGGAATTTACTGCTGCCAGATCTAAGAAATCATTGGTCTTTGTTGATTTACTTTGTTCTCTCCCTTCTGACTCTTCTCCTTCTCGTTCTGAGGACGTCATTCCAGATGATTCACTTTTCTTGATTAGCACCCTCGATCCATGGTATGGTGATATCATCGTCTATCTCCAAACTTCATCTTTTAGACCTAAGTTGAAAAAGGATGCCTGCCGATGCATCTGCCATCAGTCGCAACCTTATTGTATAGTTGGAGATACTCTCTATTGTATTGGATTCGATTCCATACTCCAATGATGTTTGACTCTTGAGGAAGCCGAGAAAGCTTTGAATGATTTTCACAGTGCTTTTGGGAGGTGTTGTGGCCAGCAACAACCCCCCTTTTTATTAGTAATCATACTAAATAAATGGGGACCCTTAGTTAAAAAATCCAAAAAAATCAATTAGTATTTGTTTCCCTTTTCAAATAAAACTTTCTATCATAACTTAGGGAAATTCCATAGAAAATCCTTAAGAAACACTTAAGTTTATGATAAATTACAATAAAATATTTCTTTGAGCGAAATAGCGCATCCATCGCAAATGATAGATATCTTTTGTAAAACTGAATCTTTTAAACTGCGATTTTGCGATATTGCGTAAATGCGATCCCAAAAAGCCTATACATTAAAAAACTGGTCGCAAATCGCATATCGCAGAAAAATGTTAAATGAATACTTTTTATATGTGATATTTGCGATTTGAGATTTGCGATATTTGCGATTTGCGATTTGCGATATGTGATATTTGCGATTTGCGATTTTGCGATATTTGCAATTTTGCGATGGTTACGCTTTGAGAAAATTGCGATTTGCGATATTGTGATATTGCGATATCGCGTAGCAAATCGCAGATCGCAATATCGCAAATTATTAAAAGCTCGTTGTCCAATGTAAATCTTTTCATAAATCAATATCCATTATGTGCTTTAAATGATTGAATTAATGAATGGATTGTCAAATATCAATAAAAAGGATTTTGTTTTGATTGAAAGGTTGTTTCCGTTAGAATAATATATTTCATCCGCCATTTGCATTTAAAACTATCTCATCACCCTTCTCACGTCATTACTCTCACTTAACTCGTAAAACCGCAAGCGCGAAGGAGCAGAAGACTATACAAAGCGTTCACAGAGCATTATGGGTAAGAAGGAGAAGATTTCAAATTCTGAAAACAAAGAAATGGCTTCACTGTATGCGGATACTGCTTGCAATAAGGATGTCGGTATCACCACCTGGGAAGGAATGTATAATTTTCTCGAAGAAGAAAATCCCAGGGTAATGCAAGTCGCGGCTACTGCAGGCTCAAGTAATTCATCTGAGGCAACCCTTAAAGACCTGGCTTGTTCATTTCTGCACCGGATAGCAGCAAGACCAAGAATTCTTCCATATTCAGACATGGTAAAATGGGTGTTGGACAGCACCGATATTTCAGACAGGCAATTTAGAACTCTAGATCAAGAGCTCATCGGGTCGTTCACTACGGAAAATTTGAGGCTGATGTATCATTTTCCGGAACCTCAGGCGACTTATAATAAACAATTTATGGAGAATTTTTCCAAAGAACATGCAAATTTGGCGGAATGCACGCAGGAATGGACCAAAAGAGATGAACCATTGAAGAAAAACAAACACGGTATGTACAGTACTGGTTCACTTACCTCTCCATATTGTTTTGTTGCTGCTATGTTATGCAGGCTTTTTGGAAAGCCTGACATAAACATGATCTTGCCTGAATGGCTCCCTTTGTTGAATGCTGCTGTTAATTCTACAATTGTAGACTGGGCCAAAATCTTGTCTGATAATTTGGCCACTGCTATTTTCCATTACCGGTCTAAACGAAGTGTTTCTCAGAGGATTTATCCTCCTTTTTATCTATCTGCTTATGTTATGGACGCTATCTGCTTTGTTTCTAAATTCCCTTTGATGGGTTGGCAATGGAAGATTCAAGATCCTTTGCCTATTCATGTGTATCACAAGGAATTGTGGGAATCCAAGTTTATTCCTCATTTTTACAAGATTTTCCACGGCATAATGTTGCCTCTGCACAAAACATTGTATAATAAAGATGCTCCAAGGTTTTCTCCGGAAGCACAAGTCGATATTCTCCTTGTCGCACGATGGTTTGGGGAAGAGTGGTTTACCTATGTGAGGGTTTTTTGAAGCTCTGCTTCTCCTCATGTTTTACCCTTATATGTTTCTGATAAACTTTTAGCTCGGGAAATTGCATACCAAACCTGTGGTGAAGGAGGTTTGACAAAGGAATTAAGGGATAAGAAGAAGGCCATTTGGCCACAATTTCCCATAGCTTGTGGGACATTTTCATTATTTGATGTTGGACATGCATTCAAGGAAGTAAGCAATATTACATGCTTACAATTGTTTAAATTTGCAAAAAGGTTATTCGACCCTAATGAAGTTGCTAAAAATTTCACCACTGCAATCAAAGTAAGGATATTTTCCGGAGAAGAGGACCCTTTCGATGATATATTCCTAGGAAAATCCACACTGAAAGAAATTCTACATTCAACACAGATGCAGTTATCTCCAGAACAATTTCAATAATTTAAGGTTTACAGGGAAAGAAGACTGACCACCATCCCTTTGGAAAATTTGCGTTTGGAACCCACAAGGGAACCAACTCCTAGTGTCAGTATAAGTGGCAGTTCAGGTACAGATAAATCTAAGTCAAAATCTGAAAGAGAGACTTCTGAACGTTCCAATAAGTCTAATGAAGAGCAGGATAGAAATGAAGAATCAGTGAAAGATACTGCTCAATCGAAAGAACTTTCACAACAACAAATTTTGACTTCTCAGCAGATAACTCCTCCTCCTACCAATGTACAGAAACAGTCAGTCACAATTGAATTAGACAAAGAATGGGAAAGCTTTAATCAATTGCTTAATGTGGAAGGACAGAATATAGAGACCCCTGTACAGACAACAAAAGTTTTGAGCACAGGAATAAGTGGCACAGTCACAGAAACTGAGCATATACCTGTCACTCCCTCTTCTGAAATTGTACTTAATGTAGAGGACATTCCTCCTCTATATGTATTCTACAGCCCAAAGTATAAAGCAGTAGTGAAGAAACAAAGGAAAAAGAGAAAATTAGAAGGTGCAATTGCTACTGAAGCAGAACAATTAGACGTTTTGTGGAAGGATCCTACCACAGAGCCTACTGATAATCTTGCTAAGTTATCTCAAATTACAGGGGCTTATGCTTCTGCAACTATTGACAAAGCATTTGAGATACAGCTCTTATTAAATGAAAAAGAAGAACAGATACAAGTTCTGCAACAGCAATTGCAATAGGTACAGGCCAATAATGAAGCACAGATGAAACTTGAAAAGTTACAGCAACAACTTCAAGAAATGCAAATTGGATATCAAAAAAGTCTGGCTGATAAAGAGAAACAAATACAGATTATCCAAGATTAGCACAAAGATGATCCTAAGCTTCCAGAGTTTGTTTCAGAAACTATTTCTTTAAACAATCAACTACTGCAACAAGAAGAAGTATTATGCCAAAAAATCTTGCAATGGAATTCTTTTTGTCAAGAAAGTGATAAGATCACTAATCATGTCGTAGATTTATGAAATTATTATGATTTAATTAATGAAAAAGTTACTGATTATTTGGTATGGCAAAAAACAGAGGAAGGAAGAAAAGCTGGTGCACCAATTATTAATGAAAACCATAAGGAAATACTTTTCAATGACTGGGATGCACAAATCAGAAGGGCAGAGAAAGCAGCAGAAGAATCGGCTACAGCAGCAAGCAGTCTCACTGATTGTGTAAATGAGAGTTTGCACAAAGCAAATTTGATTTCAGAAAATGTTCTGGGATATCTTCCACAGGCGCATCAATTGCAAACAGAATGGAGACAAAAGGCGGAAGAAAAAGAAAAATCAATCCAAGGGTTGACAAGATTAAACTGGGATTCTTACTGTACATACCTAGTGAAACCACACAGTCAACATAGTGTGCTTAATTGCATCATTAATTCTGCTGAGAAGATTGCGCCTACACTTGCCAATTCTGTCTTTTCAGGACAGTTGAAATCTGAAGTCGGTCAACCACATCTTCTCAAAACAATGTTAGATGCCTGCAAGTTTAAAGATCAAGTTCATAAGTAGTTACTTAATAGTCTTTATTTTTAGATTTAATTTTAGTTTTACTGTATTTTTGCCTAGGAAAAGGACGGTCATTTAAACCGAATCCTTAATTTTTGTAATAAACTATTTTTAGATTTAGCTAGTAGTATTTAAACCCTTCTCATGCATTTAGAGAAGGGTCCTGGATTATAATATTTTTGACTTGGAGATTACATTTATGTACTCCACTGGCTCTTATATTTTATAAAGGATCACATCTGGTGATTTTATGCAGAATTATCTTTAAAGTGTTGCATTTTTGTACCTTGGATTTGATTTTGCATCAGAATTACTGGATTAGAGTATCAGATTTCATTTGAAAGCTTTCAAGATGGATAAGGTATTTCTATCTGTTCACTATTGATTTCTTTTGTCTTATGATATTCGCTTTAAAATTTGCTATCATTTATATACATTTGGTTTTAACAACCTTTCTTTATATATCATTTTTTAGTATAATTGAAATGTTATCTTTCATAAAGTGTATATAGATGATATACAATGATGAATGCAATATGCTAATATAACTCTGTTTAATTTCTTAAACAGAGTTATCTTTATTTGTTACTGCACAATTTCAATTAAACTTTAATACATTTTTATGGTTATTGTTAAATTGGAATAATTTTAAGTTGTATTCACATATGATTGCCTAGGTTAGTTTTAAAATTTCTTTATCAGTATTTAGTTTAAATTAGATAGTTTTATTTCAGCCAATTTAGTCCCATTTTCACTCATCCAAATCAACCCATCACCAACCCATTAGTTATAAGGAAACTGGTCCTTTCAATCCAGTCGGAGCCACCATACCAAACGGATAAGGAGCTGTCCTAAGGTCCCGACCGGGTGGTTTTCCCCAATGTTTGAAGCAGATATTTTCTAGGCTTCAACATTTTTGGCGCTAGAAGGAGGGCATGAGCTATGAATGGCAAGTAAATATTTATCCACAAGCCATTCTGAGAGCAAAACACCCTCATTAACTTCTTCAATTTCTTCTGAATTACAAAATCCTGGAGAAGGAATTGAAAAGAGTATTCAGACACCCACTACCAAAATCTCAAAACAATCAGACAATCAAAATCCTGAGTCTCCTGAAGTACAAGATTTAATTCATAAATTGAAAGGATTCTCATTATCTCTAGATGAGTCTGAAATATCTGAAGGTAGTGTAACTTCAAAATTTGTTTCTTCAAAACCTCTTACTAGGCTTCAAAGTGAAAAAATTGGTATTTCTCCGAAAGAATTCCCTTTACCTAGTAGAGTCAAGACAAGAAAAACTCAATCGGAATCAGTAAGTGATATAAGTTCTTCATCTCATATTCAATCACCTGTTTCCAAAACCCCAGCTCAACAAAGTGCAGTTGTTCCCACATCATCTGTTCAATTATCATCTGCTCAATCAATATCAATCTCAACATCATCTATTCCAACAATCTCTATTCAGACACCACCAGTCTCTACTACTTCTCCAACATTTGTTACAATAATGGCTAGACCATGGGCTACTCCAGGGGCTGTCAACATGCCTGCACCTTTACACGATTTACCTGACAACCATGGAAAATGGCTTCCAAATTTCAGTCCAGAGCTTAACATTCAAGCTGAAGAACATATCAATAAATTTATGCTGGCTGTAAATTTGAATGGAGTCGTAGAAGAAGATGTTGTAGTCAGACTATTCCCTTATACTCTTCAAGGGGCAGCAGGATCCTGGTACTTTTCATTACCTTCAGGATCCATAACAAGTTGGGCCATTTTTGCAGATCATTTTTAACCAAATTTGGAGATGACAGATCAATAGCTACTTTAATAAACGATCTCTCAAATTTGAAGGCAGAACCCAAGGAGCCCATTAAATATTTCAATGCTAGATTCAACAAACTCTTGAACAAAATCCACACAGATTCAAGGCCTAGTGAACAGGTCAGAAGTGAAGGGTACATAACTGCTTTGCCCTCAAACATAGCAATTTTTATAGATAGAGCTGCAAAACCTACATTAGCTGAGAATATGAAAGAGGCTATTGCAGTAGAGAAACGAATTATTTCTCTAGAAAAGAAAAATGCTATTGAGGAAAGGAAATCCAAGAAAGTCAGCTTCAAAGATGATTTGAGGAAAAAGGCCAAAGACCCATACGACATGGAAGGTTTACAAAAAGTTCTTAAAACCATGTCAAATGAAATGGTTGAAATAAAAAAACAAGTAGCTGAAACTTCTACCAAAAAACCATTCCGAAATTTCAAAAGAAATCAAGTTGAATCTAAACCTCCCAATTCAATCTCTAATGCAGAATCAGAAGAGGAAGAAGAAGAAGATACTCCTCCAGTATCAGAGGAGGAAGATGAGAATGAAGAAATAGCTAAATTGCATGGAATGTGGGATTTTATTCTCCCTAATTCTGATAGTGAGGTAGAACAAGAAGCTATGCCTGTAAGTACTAGGAGTAAATCTACATCGGAGCCTGTACAAACAGCTCCTAAAAAGAAAATTACAACTCCAAGTACCAAAGACAAATCCCCCGTAAAGAAAGCTTCTCCATTACCTACTCAAAATCAACCATCTTCTTCTAATCCTCCTACATCAACAACAAAGACTTTAGTGGTGTCAGATCCTATGGAGTATAACATTGTTGAAGACATGAAAAAGATTAAAGCCAACATTTCCTTACATGAACTCAGCAAACTAAAACACCAGCAGAAGTTGCTATTAAAAGAATTAAACGCTACACCAATTGCTCCTTTACCAAGTGGTGTAGTTGCAAAAGCAACTAAAGGAACTGGTAAGCCACCAGACAAAGTAGATGCTACTGATACTGTGCTCATTGGAGAAAGATCAAATTCTCAGACTCCTTTTCTTTTGACTTATGAAATGTACAATAAAAATCTGCATAATTGTTTAATCGATTCTGGAGCATCCTCTAATATAATGCCTACTTCTGTTTGTGCCAAATTGAATATTGAACCACAGAAATCGGCAGTTCATATTGTTCAATTGGATCGCTCTAAAGTTCAAGTTGTAGGAGAAATCAATTCAGTTACTATCAGACTAGCTTCTGATCCTAGGATTGTCCAAAGAATTGATATTTTGATTGCAGATATTCCTGAATTCTATGGACTAGTCTTAAGCAGGCACTGGTCTGCAAAACTTAATGGTTATATCGCAACCGATTATTCACATATGTGGCTTCCTTACAAAGGGAAACCAAATCAAATCAAAGTTGAAAGAGAAAAACATATGATGCACACTGTCACTGAATTTGAACAATCCAATGAACCTGTAGCTTTCAACAACAATATTCTTGGAGGTTATTCTGCTGAGTCATTCCTTGGGAACTTCAAAGCACCACAATCACCCTTTTCTGTAAATACTTTTGTTTCTCAAATAGAAAATTTTTCACAATCTGATTCTTCCATAATTGTAAATATTTCTGATGTAATTGTAGATAAGCCAATAGATAAATCTTTATTTTGGTCATTATATTTTGATGGATCAAAATCTAGTGATGGAGCTGGAGCAAGATGCATCTTAATTGATCCAGATGGAGAGAAAACCATGCTATCATGTAGGTTAGAATTTGAGTGTACAAACAATACTGCAGAATATGAAGCCTTGATTCAAGGACTTTATAAAGCTATAGGGTTAGATTTTAAATACTTGAAAGTCTTTGGTGATTCCGAAATTGTCATAAAACAAGTTAGGAATACTATCCATTGTCTTTCAGGACATCTTAAACACTATCAAACCCTAGTGCAAGATCTTACCACTCATTTTCTAGCATTCGATATTTCTTCTATTCCTAGGAATCAAAATACATCAGCTGATTTGTTAGCTAATTTTGCATCCAAACTCCTTCCTGCTGAAGATTGCAGTCCTGATAGATTTTCAGTAGAATTGATTTTTCGCACATCTATCCCAGATAATGTCACAAATTGGAGAGTATTCTATCATGATCAAGACATTTTGAATTTCATGACTTCAGAGAAATCATATGATGAACAAATTATTGATGAGGATGATCATGATTTACAAATTGCCTCAAAAGGTAATGAAAATCCCATTCCGAAATTTGTTGTTAAATTAGAGGACTTATATGATATTAAAGACAGATTCAAGAAAGTCACTAATGCTAAACTTCAAAGTTCCACTTTGAAGTTTGAATTAGTAAATCTTGGTTCTGACTCTAATCCTCAAAATGTTAATTTAGGACTCAATTTAACTCCAGAGGAAAGAAATGCTTTCATTAAACTTCTGAACAAATATAAAAATGTTTTTTCTTGGAATTATGATGATTTAAAAATGTATGATACTTCGGTTATTCAACACACAATTCCAATGCTTCCTGATATTAAACCTGTTCAACAGAAGTTAAGAAAGATTCATCCAAATCTTGAAGGTCAAATCAAATCAGAACTTAATAAACTTTTAAAAGCCAAAATCATTTTTCCTGTAAGGCACTCCAATTGGGTTTCCAATATGGTACCTGTAAGGAAGAAAAATGGTGATATAAGAATCTGTATTGATTTTAGAAATTTAAACAAAGCATGTTTAAAAGACAATTTCCCATTACCAACTATGGAACAGATACTTCAAAAGGTAGCTGGTTCTAAACTCATGTCCTTTCTTGATGGATTTTCAGGCTATAATCAAGTTTTAGTTCATCCAGATGACAGATTGAAAACAACTTTCAGAACCAAATGGGGAACCTATGCTTATCAGAAAATGCCTTTTGGTCTAATAAATGTAGGAGCAACTTTCCAAAGAGCCATGGACATAGCATTTAAAGGTCTGATCAATAAATCAGTTGTTGTTTATCTTGATGACATAACAGTATTTTAAAAAAAGAGAGCCAATCATCTACATGATCTAAAGCAAATATTTGAAAGATGTAGAAGGTTTGGTATTTCCTTAAATCCAAAGAAATCTTTCTTTGCTTTGGATGAAGAAAAACTCTTAGGATTTGTTGTGTCAAAAGATGGTATATATATTGATCCAGATAGAGTGAAAGAAATTTCTGATATTTCTTTACCTCATAACAAAAAATCCATGCAATCATTTATTGGGCAAATCAATTTTGTAAAAATATTCATTCCTGATTTTTCTCAAATTGTTTTACCTATGCAAAATATGATCAAGAAGAATTCAATATTCAAATGGGGGCATAAAGAGAAAGAAGCCTTTGGGGTAATCAAACAAGCAATCATTAATGCACCAGCATTGAATACCCCTGATTTTTCTAAAGATTTTACTTTGTATACTTTGGCCACCGAAACATCTTATGCAGTTGTTTTAACACAGCTCAATGATCAGAAAATTGAGGCACCAATTTCTTTCTTTAGCTCAAATCTGCAAGGAGCTGAGCTTAATTATTCCGATGTTGAAAAACAAGCCTTTGCCGTGTTTAAATCAATCAAACATTTCAGACCTTTTCTCTTGAAAACACATACAAAAATCATTGTCCCATTCTCTGCAGTGAGGCAATTATTAATTCAAAGAGAGGTAGGAGAAAAAAGAGCTAACTTGGTAACAACTTTGCAAGAATATGATATTGATATTAAACCAGCTAAGATTGTTAGAGGACAAGGTTTTTGCAGATTATTGGCAGGAGCTCATAACATACCAGAAAATCAAGATTCAAATAAAGATATTCAAGTAAGTCAGATAAGTGTTACAAATTCTGAATCTCAGTATGCTGATCTCATCTATTACTTGAAAAATGGGTATGCTCCTTCCAATCTCAGCTATAAGAGCAAACGTGCTTTAAGATTGAAGGCTATTAAATATGATATCATTGATAATGTGTTATTTAGAAAGAATTATGATTCAATCCTATTAAGATGTCTTGAAAAGACTGAAGCTGAAAAGGTGTTGCAGGAATTGCATGATGGACCAGCAGGAGGTCATTTTGGAGGTGATACCACAGCTCACAAAATAATTCGTGCTGGTTATTACTGGCCTACCCTTTTTAAAGATACGCATGATTACGTAAGGAAGTGTAGAATTTGTCAAACTGCAAGTGGAAGACAAAGGAAACCAACTTTTCCTTTGCAACCAGTGAGTATTGAGCAACCATTCGAACAATGGGGACTTGACATTATTGGTGAGATCATACCTCATTCTTCCAAACAACACAAATACATCCTTACAGCAACAGACTATTTCACAAAATGGGTAGAAGCAATCCCGTTGAAGGTAGCCAATTCTGATGCAATTATTGATTTCATAGATCAATTCATCATAACCAGGTTTGGTGTATCTAACGCTCTTGTCTTTGATAATGCATCTTATTTTTCTGGAAACACTATAATGGAATTTGCAGTCAAAAGAGGTTTTAAATTGAAATATTCAGCAAATTATTATTCACAAGGTAATGGTTTGGCTGAATCCACTAACAAAAATCTTATCAAAATCATTAAAAGGACCATTGATCAAAATCAAAAGAATTGGCACAAGTCTTTAATTTTTGCACTATGGGCTGATCGTATTACTCAAAAAGCTTCAATTGGAACTTCACCTTTCAATTTGGTTTATGGAAAATAAGCTGTAATACCATCAAATTTAGCTCTTCCATCATTAGCCCTAGTACAATTTATTGAAGAAAATCCTTCTTCATCCATTCAATTGAGATATGATCAAATCCTTAAACTTGAAGAAGATAGAGATAAAGAAAAAATTATTCATGAAAAACATCAACAGCTTATAAAATCTTCTTTTGATGCAAGTTCTACCGGCTCAAAAATTTTGTCAATTGGTGATCTTGTTCTGAAATGGGATAAAGCACATGAAGAAAAAGGTAAACATACCAAGTTTCAGAAAATGTGGCTTGGACCATTTCAGATTGCTGAAAAGATAGGCTCAAATACGTTCATACTCCAAGATTTAACAGGAAATAGAGAATCTCTTCCTGTAAATGGGCTTGTCTTGAAGAAATTCTTTTCATGAGGAGGTAACCCCTTCTTAATTGTACATATTCCTTTCTGCAAAGTTTTTAATTGTTTTTGCAAATAAAAGTTGTTAATAAGTCTCTAATTGACTGTTTACTATAAGAAAATTTCTTAGGAAAAATATTATAAATATTTATTTTGTGTAAATAAGAATTTTTAAAGAGATGATCACAGTTTTTGGATAATTTAAAATAAGATATTAAACTTTGAAAGATTATTCCAATCATTTGCATGATCTTTTGAAAACTTGAGGAGAATGTAAATCATTATAAGTTTATTAAGCAGAGAAAGGTTATCTATAAAAGTAAAGATTTTTCAAAGTCTTGGTACTCAAAAAACTCTGTAAATTGTCATCCATTGACTCTTAAGGATAAAACTATTTCACCCCATCCATTTAAGTTGTGATTTTTTAGAATGTAATTCTAAGAAATTATACGAAAATTTTAAGGGATAATAGGTCTCATCATGAGCCTGCTTACCATGTTCATAAGAAGTAATAAAACTGACATTACCAATACTGCATATCAAAACAGGGTAATGGCTTATAAATGTAAGACAAGGGGTCTCATCACGAGCCAGCTTGTTCAGTTTAATTACAACTAGTGAATGGCATTGTTATTAACTGGCTACCAAACCAGAACAATGGCTCTTAAAAATAAAAAAATAAATAAAAGACAAAAAACATGAGATAATATGTCTTATGAATTTATCTTTTAAAAAAGTCATAATCTTAGTTGAATGGGACAATGAATAGTTAATGGTTAAAAGGTAACCCTGTCGAGACTATGAACGTTTGCAGGCAGCAGAGGCAATACCTATGACAATAGAGTATATTATAAAACCAAACTTGGAAAAATCCACTTACTTCATTATTAACACCGATCAAAGCTTGAGATAACCCAAAAGTGTTTTTGTTCTTAAGAAATTAGAAAGAAATTGTGAATGATTTTTATTTCTTTTTCATAGTTAGATTTTATTTGAAATATCCTAAGATAGTTTTCATTATCTTTAAAAATATTTACTTACTAGAAATATAGTGTTCATTTTATTTTTTCAGAGATAACTGTTTCTTTCAGTGAATCGCCAATTGTTGTGGCCAGCAACAACCCCCCTTTTTATTAGTAATCATACTAAATAAATGGGAACCCTTAGTTAAAAAATCCAAAAAAATCAATTAGTATTTGTTTCCCTTTTCAAATAAAACTTTCTATCATAACTTAGGGAAATTCCGTAGAAAATCCTTAAGAAACACATAAGTTTATGATAAATCACAATAAAATCTTTCTTTGAGCGAAATAGCGCATCCATCGCAAATGGTAGATATCTTTTGTAAAACTGAATCTTTTAAACTGCGATTTTGCGATATTGCGATAACGCGATCCAAAAAAAAAGCCTATACGTTAAAATATTGGTCGCAAATCGCATATCACAGAAAATTGTTAAACGAATATTTTTATATGTGATATTTGTGATAAATATTTACGATTTGCGATTTTACGATGTTGCGATTTTACGTCGTTATGCTTTAGAAAGTGCCGTTGCGATGTTGCGATATTGCGATATCGCGCGACAAATACGAAGCACGTAATATCTTTTGATTCTTAAAAGCTCGTTGTCCAATGTAAATCTTTTCATAAATCAATATCCGTTATGTGCTTTAAATGATTGAATTAATGAATGGATTGTCAAATATCAATAAAAAGGATTTTGTTTTGATTGAAAGGTTTTTTCCGTTAGAATAATATATTTCATCTGCTGTTTGCATTTAAAACTATCTCATCACCCTTCTCACGTCACTACTCTCACTTAACTCGTAAAACCGCAGGCGCGAAGGAGCAGAAGACTATACAAAGCGTTCACAAAGCATTATGGGTAAGAAGGAGAAGATTTAAAATTCTGAAAACAAAGAAATGGCTTCACTGTATGCGGATACTGCTTGCAATAAGGATGCCGGTATCACCACCTGGGAAGGAATGTATAATTTGCTCGAAGAAGAAAATCCCAGGGTAATGCAAGTCGCGGCTACTGCAGGCTCAAGTAATTCATCTGAGGCAACCCTTAAAGACCTGGTTTGTTCATTTCTGCACCGGATAGCGGCAAGACTAAGAATTCTTCCGTATTCAGACATGGTAAAATGGGTGTTGGACAGCACCGATATTTCAGACAGGTAATTTAGAACTCTAGATCAAGAGCTCATCGGGTCGTTCACTACAGAAGATTTGAGGCTGATGTATCATTTGCCGGAACCTCAGGCGACTTATAATAAACAATTTATGGAGAATTTTTCCAAAGAACATGCAAATTTGGCAGAATGCACGCAGGAATGGACCAAAAGAGATGAACCATTGAAGAAAAACAAACACGGTATGTACAGTACTGGTTCACTTACCTCTCCATATTGTTTTGCTGCTGCTATGTTATGCAGGCTTTTTGGAAAGCCTGACATAAACATGATCTTGCCTGAATGGCTCCCTTTGTTGAATGCTGCTGTTAACGCTACAATTGTAGACTGGGCCAAAATCTTGTCTGATAATTTTTCCACTGCTATTTTTCATTACCGGTCTAAACGAATTGTTTCTCAGAGGATTTATCCTCCTTTTTATCTATCTGCTTATGTTATGGACGCTATCTTCTTTGTTTCTAAATTCCCTTTGATGGGTTGGCAATGGACGATTCAAGATTCTTTGCCTATTCATGTGTATCACAAGGAATTGTGGGAATCCAAGTTTATTCCTCATTTTTACAAGATTTGCCACGACATAATGTTGCCTCTACACAAAACATTGTATAATAAAGATGCTCCAAGGTTTTCCTCGGAAGCACAAGTCGACATTCTCCCTGTCGCACGATGGTTTGGGGAAGAGTGGTTTACCTATGAGAGGGTTTTTGGAATCTCTTCTTCTCCTCATGTTTTACCCTTATATGTTTCTGATAAACTTATAGCTCGGGAAATTGCATACCAAACCTGTGGTGAAGGAGGTTTGACAAAGGAATTAAGGGATAAGAAGAAGGCCATTTGGCCACAATTTCCCGTAGCTTGTGGGACATTTTCATTATTTGATGTTGGACATGCATTCAAGGAAGTAAGCAATATTACATGCTTACAGTTGTTTAAATTTGCAAAAAGGTTATTCGACCCTAATGAAGTTGCTAAAAATTTCACCTCTGCAATCAAAGTAAGGATATTTCCGGAGAAGAAGACCCTTTCGATGATATATTCCTAGGAAAATCCACACTGAAAGAAATTCTACATTCAGCACAGATGTAGTTATCTCCAGAACAATTTCAAGAATTTAAGGTTTACAGGGAAAGAAGACTGACCACCATCCCTTTGGAAAATTTGCGTTTGGAACCCGCAAGGGAACCAACTCCTAGTGTCAGTATAAGTGGCAGTTCAGGTACAGATAAATCTAAGTCAAAATCTGAAAGAGAGACTTCTGAACGTTCCAATAACTCTAATGAAGAGCAGGATAGAAATGAAGAATCAGTGAAAGATACTGCTCAATCGAAAGAACTTTCACAACAGCAAATTTTGACTTCTCAGCAGATAACTCCTCCTCCTACCAATGTACAGAAACAGTCAGTCACAATTGAATTAGACAAAGAATGGGAAATCTTTAATCAATTTCTTAATGTGGAAGGATAGAATATACAGACCCCTGTACAGACAACAAAAGTTTTGAGCACATGAATAAGTGGCACAGTCACAGAAACTGAGCACATGCCTATCACTCCCTCATCTAAAATTTTACTTAATGTAGAGGATATTCCTCCTCTAGATGTATTCTATAGCCCAAAGTATAAAGTAGTAGTGAAGAAACAAAGGAAAAAGAGAAAATTAGAAGGTGCAATTGCTACTGAAGCGGAACAATTAGACGTTTTGTGGAAGGATCCTACCACAGAGCCAATTGATAATCTTGCTAAGTTATCTCAAATTACAGGGGCTTATGCTTCTGCAACTATTGACAAAGCATTTGAGATACATCTCTTATTAAATGAAAAAGAAGAACAGATACAAGTTCTGCAATAGCAATTGCAACAAGTACAGGCCAATAATGAAGCACAGATGAAACTTGAAAAGTTACAGCAACAACTTCAAGAAATGCAAATTGGATATCAAAAAAGTCTGGCTGATAAAGAGAAACAAATATAGATTATCCAAGATCAGCACAAAGATGATCCTAAGCTTCCAGAGTTTGTTTTAGAAACTATTTCTTTAAACAATCAACTACTGCAACAAGAAGAAGTATTATGCCAAAAAATCTTGCAATGGAATTCTTTTTGTCAAGAAAGTGATAAGATCACTAATCATGTCGTAGATTTACGAAATGATTATGATTTAATTAATGAAAAAGTTACTGATTATTTGGTATGGAAAAAAACAGAGGAAGGAAAAAAAGTTGGTGCACCAATTATTAATGAAAACCATAAAGAAATACTTTTCAATGACTGGGATGCACAAATCAGAAGGGTAGAGAAAGCAGCAGAAGAATCAGCTACAATAGCAAGCAGTCTTACTGATTGTGTAAATGAGAGTTTGCACAAAGCAAATTTGATTTCAGAAAATGTTCCGGGATATCTTCCACAAGCGCATCAATTGCAAACAGAATGGAGACAAAAGGAGGAAGAAAAAGCAAAATCAATCCAAGGGTTGACAAGATTAAACTGGGATTCTTACTGGACATACCTGGTGAAACCACACAGTCAACATAGTGTGCTTAATTGCATCATTAATTCTGCTGAGAAGATTGCACCTACACTTGCCGATTCTGTCTTTTCAGGACAGTTGAAATCTGAAGTCGGTCAACCACATCTTCTCAAAACAATGCTAGATGCCTGCAAGTTTAAAGATCAAGTTCATAAATAGTTAGTTAATAGTCTTTATTTTTAGATTTAGTTTTAGTTTTACTGTATTTTTGCCTAGGAAAAGGACGGTCATTTAAACCGAATCCTTAATTTTTGTAATAAACTATTTTTAGATTTAGCTAGTAGTATTTAAACCCTTCTCATGCATTTAGAGAAGGGTCATGGATTATAATATTTTTGACTTGGAGATTACATTTATGTACTCCACTGGCTCTTATATTTTATAAAAGATCACATTTGGTGATTTTATGCAGAATTATCTTTAAAGCGTTGCATTTTTGTACCTTGGATTTGATTTTGCATCAGAATTACCGGATTAGAGTATCAGATTCATTTGAAAGCTTTCAAGATGGATAAGGTATTTCTATCTGTTCACTATTGATTTCTTTTGTCTTATGATATTTGCTTTAAAATTTGCTATCATTTATATACATTTGGTTTTAACAACCTTTCTTTATATATCATTTTTTAGTATAATTGAAATGTTATCTTTCATAAAGTGTATATAGATGATATACAATGATGAATGCAATATGCTAATATAACTCTGTTTAATTTCTTAAACAGAGTTATCTTTATTTGTTACTGCACAATTTCAATTAAACTTTAATACATTTTTATGGTTATTGTTAAATTGGAATAATTTTAAGTTGTATTCACATATGATTGCCTAGGTTAGTTTTAAAATTTCTTTATCAGTATTTAGTTTAAATTAGATAGTTTTATTTCAGCCAATTTAGTCCCATTTTCACTCATCCAAATCAACCCATCACCAACCCATTAGTTATAAGGAAACTGGTCCTTTCAATCCAGTCGGAGCCACCATACCAAACGGATAAGGAGCTGTCCTAAGGTCCCGACCGGGTGGTTTTCCCCAATGTTTAGGCAATTCGACTTCAACGGTACATCTGTGTCTGGTTGTGCTGCGGCATAGAAAGATTCTTCGTGTTGGTTATTTTTACCTTCTATTTTCAAAGACTATATTGTCGTAATTCAGTGAATGCCATGATTATGGTTATCCTTTAATTTGCATAGCCTTTTTGTTCCTCTTCATCCTGTCATTACCGTCAGTCCCTTTTTGAAGTGGGGCATCAATTTTATGACGTGTAACCCTCACTTGGTCGGGGGGCATGCTTATATTATCGTAGCCATGGACTACTTCACTAAATGGGCGGAATTAATGCCTACACTTGCCGCTGACGGCAAGACAGCTACTCAGTTCATATTCAATCACATTATTGCTAGGTTTGGTGTCCCTCAAGCCATCGTTACCGCTCATGGTTCCCATTTTCGGTCTTATATGGTGGCGGATTTGACTTCTAAGTTGGGTCTATGTCATGACAGCCCAACGTCATACTACCTTCAAGCCAATGGCCAGGTTGAAGTTGTGAACAAAGTTCTTGTCACGATGCTTCAACGTACGTTTGGGATCCACAAATGAAATTGGAAACTCATGTTATTTTCGACTCTTTGGGCGTACCGAACCTCAGTTAAGAACGCAACCAAGTTCACTCCTTTCTATTTGGTTTATGGCCTGGAAGCTACTCTCTTGATTGAATTTGAATACCTTCGCTCAAGTTGGTTGTTGAATTAATGACTAATACTTCGCCAAAAGAAGAGTGTCTTCTTTATTTAGAAAGGTTGGATGAAACCTGCCACTTTGTTGCTCTTGTTATCGAAGCACAGAAAAAGTGAGTCAAAGAGTATTTTTATCAATCAGTTTCCCCTCATTTTTTCGTTGAAGGAGATCTCGTCCTCCTGTATGACCAAGCTCGTGATAAGCTGGGGGAAAAACTAACATTTTTTTTTTTAAAAGAAGCTTGAGAAAGAGACTTTAACCCAAGACCTCTATTTTCATAAACTAACTTCTCACCAAGTGAGATATTAAAAGGATTCTGTAATTGCTTGAAAGGAGGAAGGGGGTCTTCAGTGCGCGTGCTTTATCCTGCACAAAAAACACAAAAATCTGAGAAAATAAAATAAAAATAATACAAGCCTTACAGAAAAATGTTATATTTTTAGTTAGTCTTACCGGAAACTATCTATTTTTTCACTATTTTTGTTTTCTCGAGATCACACAAAGATGCGGGGAAAGAGCATACATAGCAAAAAAAAATTTCTTCCTCCTGTTTCTGATTTTCCAAGATCGCAGACAACGCAGAACAAAGAGCATACACAAATAAGAGGGTATAGATCCAGCAAATAAATAAAACCTAAAACCAAAATAAATAGAGGGAACTAAAATAAGCAGAACTATTAACAAATATAACTGCAAAAGAGATACTTTATACCTCCAGATCTAAACTGACATAACTTGGGCAACCAGAAACCTTTTCGCATGAAATGAAAGGCTTTTCTTACTATAACGGACGCTCCAAACACAACAAAGTAGTTCTCTAGGCCTGAAAATATTAAGAAATAGTAGATCTAGAAAAAATAAGTCGCATGCAGTCAAACCGGCTTCGGATTTCGATCAACAATAGGTGCGGCCCTCAAAATAGCTCTGATACCATGTAGGAATTTACAGGGTAAGTTCATTAGATCAAAAACCAAAGTTCACCACTAAAAAATAGATCACAAATCAGTACACTAGTATTATCACATGGTTAAAACCCTCGAAGAGGGAAACAATCCAAGGCCTGAGCCAATGTGGCCACTTCAAGAAATTTATTAATATAAAAAGAAAATTTACATATGTTTATCTCATAAACATTTACCAGAAAAATGACCCTCCATGTTATTTAAATAGAGATCATCGACCAATCGGGTGTTAATCCATGGATCAAGTGTCATTAATATTGAGGAGAGAGAGAAACGTCAGATCACTACAAATCGTAACCATTGGATTATAAGTTACAAATGTACATAGTAATGAAACACACATTACCTAACTCTACACTAGACTAAGTTATTCTTAACTATTTCCTATGTGTCGGAAAATCCTAACACTCCATGGATTGAAATATGAATATTATGACTAAGAATTGAAATGACAATGCTAATCTAAACGAAAGAATATTCAAAGGAAAAATCAACTACTGCATGACCAACTACTCAATCATTCAATATTGAAGTATGACAAAGTCACCCTCTTGACATGATTTACAAGCAATTGATTCTAAGAAAGCATTTAAAAAGCTTATATAAAGAAAATATCAATTACTATATATTTTAAATACTCAATCATTCAATATGAAAGTATGATAAAGTCACCCGCTTGACATGATTTACAAGGATCTAATTATACATTTAATTGAGGATATTATCTAGGAAAGTAGTGTAAAGGCATGTAAAGGAAAAATCAATTACTGTATATTTTAAATACTCAAGCATCCAATTTGGAAGAATGACAAATTCATCTTCTTGAAATTATTTACAAGCATTTAATTATACATCTAATTGAGGTTTTAACCTAATAAAGCAGTGTAAAATCATTTAAAGAAACTAAGACAATTGTGTGCTCTAATGCCTCAAACATAGTCCAATTTGGAAAATAGAAGAATCTACTTTCTTGAGATGTTCTTGATAAGCAAAAGATTACACAATCATTCTAAAACTAATACTAAGAAATCATTCATAAATTTAATTTATCAAATTAATCTAAAAGCTACAATGCAATGTAAATTTACTTATGAATTGACAAAACAGAGCTAATAAAATTAACCTTAAATAACTAATGAAAACCTCCTTCTGTGCAGGGGTCCTCTGCAATAGAAAAGGTTGTGATCCTAGTAGACTATACGCGCATTAAGAAGAAACCGGAACCACAAACATGGTATTTGTATTATTAAAAAGGACAAAGTCTCAATGCATACCCAACATTCACAAAATTAAATTGTCTTCGGTCTTTAAACAACCGGTATTTAAACAAAATTAAATGTAACTTTCAGGAGCTAATTTCGCCTATAGATGGCGATTACAATTGAAACATAGAAGTAAAATCTAAATGGTTAAATCTTGATTTGCTACGTCAGAGAAAATCAAGAGTTATTCGTTCTCGGATCATGTCCTTTGACCGTACTTTAACCACGAGCATAGGCACCTTTTCCTTTTGAATTCGACGAGGTGGATAAGACGAGATCCATATGTGGATCATTATGAAGATGTCCATATGACTCATTCCTTTATTTGCTCCATGGAACCTATCAAACCATTAAAGTAGTTGTGGAAACAACAATTAATTGTAGAATAGGATGCATTTTGTAGATGAGTTACAAAAATCCATTCAAATAACAAGAACACAAAAATGTAACATATAGATCATTCAAATGCGTTCTCTAAGATCAAACCGGTCATTTATCATTGATTGGAGTTTATGGATTTATGAAAAGGTAAGGAAAAGTGATGAGAAAGAATGTCAAAGAAAGGAAAATTATGAGGTTCAACAGATGCACAACAAGGAAAACAATGGAAACATTCCACATAGATAAGTAGCACATCACCGTTTAACATAGCTCAATTATCTTGTAAACGGTATTTTATGATTGATGCCCAGCTCCAAAAATTACAGCGCTCCAATACAGGAGTTCTTACAATGTAGGGTCCAACAAGGTCCAACCCTTGATACTACCAATGCATGTAGTATTTAACTAAAAACTACAACGGTTTCCCTATCTACTTCGTCAAATTTTCATTAGTTACAATTAACCAAAACTAGACAAGTGCAGCCATGCAAGGCCCGAACAAAATATCTCTGACAAAACACTGCATGTGGAATTAACTTCGACAACTTTTCATGAATCCAAAAACTTTGGCGGCTCTTCATGAATCCAAAAGTAAGCGGAAGGTGGCTGAGGTGGTCACGAAGAGGCAATGATGGGTGGCTCTAACATCTAGCTCTACTTTTGGGCCGCCATTGATGGATCATTAAATATGATGCAGTGTTAGCAACTTTTCATCGATCGGTAGTGTGTTGATGTGCCCTGTCAATCTTGGCACATGCATAATTTGGCCCACTCCTTCTTACCTAGAATTCTCATCCCTATGACCTGTCGATATAATTCATCATTCTCTGTATATTTTATGAAAGTGAGCCTGGTGAGGAAAACATGTTTCAACTCATGTTGAATAAAGATGTTATTGCTCAAGAGATCCAAGACAAATTTCCCGGTCATGTTTCCTTCGATGTTGGAGAATTTGGTGGTGTCTTTATCTGTCTCCCTAAGCTTGGTCATATAATCTCCCTTTTGGACTAGTTTTTTATTAATCACATACAGTGAGGGCAACCCCTTTTCCCTCAATGACTCAATTATGTTTAATAATCTACTGATGGTTGTGTCCAATTCGTGACACTTCTCCTCTAGTTGTCTCACCAAATTCCTCATAGTGAAGACCCTTTTAACCTCTAATATGGTCTCTGTCGTGTCCTAAACATCTAGATCTCCAAGCTCATAACTGGTTTTGGAGTTCAATAATTTTATGATTTTAGGGGTTGTGATTGGAATATTTCCCAATTCTTGATTTTCTTTTTCAATAGACACTGTGCACTTGTCAATCAACTCCTTTTGCCTGACTCTTCCTCTTCTAATCGCTCTCGTAGCTTTCAGTATTCACCTTTGTCTCAATAATTGACTCTTTCAAGAGTGTTTCTAAGCCCAACTCGACCCATCGTGTCTATCTCCTCATTACCACGACGTTCAACTTATTCTGCCCTTTGCTCTGTGTCAGGTCCCTTACTCGAGCCTTTATGCCCGCATTCACTTTCCTTCATAACATTAGGGGAGTTTTGAGGTCTAAAATGGGCCTCCTAAGAAAAATTTACAACCAAAATAAACTTTATAAGAACCAATAGGATTCAAGATGATGATGTCAACCATGGGGGATGATTCACCATTTTAAGTAAAAGGGTAAAAATATTAAAAAATAATAAAATAATAAAACTACTTTTTCAACTCGTATTTTCAACTTATCTCCCAAATTTTTTACTCAAATTTTGAGTGGAAGTACTCGTTGGATGAAAAATTCAATTCCTCATGCAAGGAGTACCATTGCTTCATACTTTCGATGGACCCTACTACATGAAAAATGAGAAATACATGAAAAAATGTAATTGCAATCATGTTTTTCATGTATTTCTCATTTTTCATGTAGAAGGGTCCATAAAAAGTATGCAACATGGGTACTCCTTAGATGAGAAATTAAATTTTTCATCCAATGAGTACTCCCACTCGAAATTTGAGTAAAAAGTTTTGGAGATAAGTTGAAAATACGAGTTGAAAAAGTAGTTTTTTATTTTTTCCCTAAAAAATTTGATGATGTCTTCAAATATGATTTTATTATTTCCATTATTATTTTATAATTGTCTTATAAGGCCCATTTTAGACCTAAAAATTACCCTAATGAACAACATAACTACAAAGAACCCTCGACCTTAAATAAATTCGAATTAACCGTTGAACAACCTCGCGTCCAGTCCCTTAATCACATTTTGGAAATCCAATAATTCTATGTTTTAATCCTCCTCTATTCTCCGATGCGATTTAACAAAGGTAAAACAACATACACCTAGACATGAAATCCTTTAGGCTTTAGCATTGACTTGCATTGTGGTCGCTTCATTATTGCACTTCACCCTTCAGCATTTCAACATGATTCTTGAGTGTTACACAACATTTTTTCATTGTCGCTGCAATCCCCAACTCGGACATTGGAGGGTCATTTTTGTGACCAATAAGCAGTGTCATGCTTTTTAAATACCATCCTTGCATCCCTTTTGTTGAAATTAAAATTCTTCTTATTGACATTTCCCTAAGCAGAGCTGTGAAAATCCCTATTTTTTCCTTGGCGCGAGTAGCCCAATACACCCTCGCGCCGACTAGGAAATTTAACACTAAGCCCATGCCACTTGGTGCTTTGTGCCAGTTATACACCCACAACAAGCTATTTATGGAATGTTTTTTAAAAATAGAGGCAGAGGTTCCATTCCAGCCACCTCATGGATGATTCATTGGGAGTGGTTGAACTGAAACAACCACGTACTCCTTCCTTTAGTTACTAGTTTCCACCTCCCTTGGAACTTTTTAGGTCTCCGTAGTTTGCAATATTGGCAAGAACAAATGCTGTAGAGCCAACATCAAAACCACTTTGGAATCCTAGGATCTAGACCTCCTGGATTCAGAGAGGGATCTCTCTTGATAAGTGTTTTCAAAGATATTTCTTTAAGGCTTATGATATGATATTAGGCTAGTTATGAAGTACAAGGGTTTTTTTTTGTTTTGGTTGGGTAGAATATCATAAAAATGAAGGAAGTATTTTGAAGGGTAAAGGTGTGAGTAGGTTGAAAAATGGTTAAGCTGATAGGATAAGTAAGAAACAACATCAATCCAATGGGCTATGGAGTCACAAAAGGATTTAATTGCACAACAAGTTTCAAAAGTCGTCCATGGGGCAAGTCATCTATGTCAAAGGATTCTTTAGATTGATTTTGTGATATGGAAACATCAAAATTGTTGTGAAAGAACCAAACACACACAAAAAACAAAGGACAACCTAAGATCAGGTAAGTACTTTTAAACTAGCCTACTTTTGGCATGCACTTAATTGAAAGACACAAAAGTAACCTAAGATCAGGTAAGTACTTTTAAACTAGCCTGCTTTTGATATAATTTTAAGGGAAACATTAAAAAACAAAGAATAGCTTAAGATCAAGTAAGAACTTTGACTCTAGCTTTCTTTCAGCATATTCAAAGGGAAAACATTCATGATAAACATAAAAAGTAGCCTAAGATCAGGTAAGTACTTTTAAACTAGCCTGCTTTTGACATACTCTTAAGTGAACTTTTCAAGGCAACAATTGGAGAAGAAACTAGAGGACAGGGCAAACCATAGACTTCCCTAGTTAAGCTTTACTTAGCAGAATTTTCAAGAACATTCAAGGATAGAATCTCAAGTTTTACTTAGCAAGGCATGGGCTCACCAACATTCCTTGACTGATTTACACTCTATTGAATTATCCTCAAAAACACAATTAGTAGAAAACATAAAGATAAATATTTATCAGTGATATTTAGGGTACTTGACAGTAAATCCTAATATATATTTGCTGTTCTTTATCAAAGAAAGTGGAAAATATGGAAAACATGAGAAAAATGACAATTACAGTAAGAAAAACATCACCATTGACATAAACCATGATCCCATAAATCAGCTTATGTATTCGATGTTCAAACCAGTTACAATCTTCAAGTCCAATGAGTCTTTTACAGCTTCAAACTTCTCATCTCAGCCTATCTTTCTTCAATTACAATACAGAGCTTCAGCAGCCTCAAAAGCTATTTACATTCAGTGAGTATTTAACCAACAATAACAATGAACTCCTCACATAATATTTATAGGTATTTTGAGGAGGTGGAGTAAGAAGGATGTCTATTTGTTTAATTAACACAGAGTAAATGCTTCTCAGCCTTTGGGAGGCCAAATGGAGAAGTTTTCAGATGTTTATATCTATTTTAATCAATTTTACGTTAACTTTCATCAACTTTAGTCACTTTTGTTGACTTTGGAGGCTTTTGGTAGGCTGGAAATTAATTTTGAGTTGTCCTTGGCAAATATCTCTGACTGTGCATTCAATTTGTAGTCTTGTGAGGAAAATGAACTTGTAGGTGGCATTTTAAGATTATTTGCCTCATTGATGTGGCATTTGGAGGCTTTCTTTGTTGATCTATCTATTTTTGACACTTTAAACTTTGTTTAAGCCTTGATATTTCTTTTGGGCCTTTATAATCATCTTCAGAGGTTTTAAACCCTTTCTGCTAGCTACATTCACCTTTAAACTGTGTTTTAACCTTAAAACTGTAGGATTAAATCTTTAATCCTTCAATCTTATGTATTAACCCTTTTAACTTTATTTATTCACTGACTCTCCCTTTAACCCTTTGCATTAACCTTTAAATCATTGGTTAAGTCTTTAATCTCCGGGCTTTTTTACTTTAACCTTTATCTTCAAGCTTCATTGTCTTTTCCCT
Organism: Pinus albicaulis; assembly: GCA_034641835.2. Taxonomy (NCBI): domain Eukaryota; kingdom Viridiplantae; phylum Streptophyta; class Pinopsida; order Pinales; family Pinaceae; genus Pinus; species Pinus albicaulis. The sequence goes on along the minus strand of CM076584.1, from coordinate 79,685,076 downwards.
TTTTTGTTGTGTACAGGTGGCTTTAGTACGCGGAGGGTTTTACTGAAATGCCAAATGGCCATGATCCATTTCTTGTGACATGGAATTCATCCCTTTGGCCCCTTTTTTCTTTTGTTTTGGGCCACAAGGATCATCACCCTCGGCCTTGTCCCTTTATTGAACTGTGGGGATGGTTTCCACTTTAAAAACCGCCATCAAACCTGCAAAAATATGTTATAAAACCCTACAGTGTCAGAAAATACTGCTTTGGAGGCTAGCGGAGGCGGAGGAGTAGGATATGTAGGTGGAAGAAGAGCTCTCATGGCAGAGAGGCGAAAAACCTGTGAAACCAGGGTTGAATTTTAATATAGGCGCGAAAATAGGCAAAGTGGTTTTGCGAAAACCGTCGACGGTTTTTGCGTGACCCCCAGGTGGTAAACGGTTTTCCTCGAAGGGAACGTGATTCAATCAAAAGGGGATGCGTGGCTTTTGCAAAACCAGCGGTCTTGCGTGATTTTGGATCGTTAAACCCCAGCGGTAAAAGTTATGCGAAACCCGATATTTACCGTTGGATGAGAAGGGTTAGATCCAACAGTGGGGAGAAGAGCGCGATGGGAAAGGTGCATGGGCGAGGGTTTAAGTGGGAGCCAGGTGGTAAGAAATGATTGGGAGAGGAGGCTTGGTAGTGGGAGGTAGGCCTCGGTGGGATTGGATGTCAATTTAAAGGAGGGCCATTGGATTTCATAGATCGACGGCAGGGATTGATTGTAGGGGTGAACAGATATAAATAAGTCAGGAGGATGAAGGGTAGGAGGGGAGGCATGGTAGTCGTTGATATTTGAAAATAAACGGTGGGGAAGGTTTTGTGGAGTGGTAAGGCGAGGGTAAATATATATAAAGGGACGGGGGCTTAGAGCTCGGTGTTGGGGAAAAGTTTTGTGGGAGAAAGAAGAACCGGGGCTAAGAGAAAAGAGGTTGAGAGTCAAAGGTTCAAGCACTTGGTTGCGGGGCTTGGTCAAATGATGGAGAAAGAGCTGAGGGCTAAGCCGGAAGGGGCTTAAGGAAAGGTAGGGTCCGATGGAGGGATAAGGTGACCTGAGGCGGAGAATAATGGGTTGGTGGCTAGGATTTTAGCGCCAGGTCATAGGCACGGGTCATATGATGGATAAGGGGCTGGAGTTTTAAGCCCTCAGGGGCTTAAAGCCTGTGTTATAAAAAAGGGTACTTTTCAGGAAAAATAAGGTTTTTTAAGGGTTTTTTGAGGTTTCGATAGGCAAAATAGGGTGGTTTAAACCATAAAAAATGATTTTTTATGAGTTTAAAAGGATTTTTTGAAGGTTTTTTAGCATAATAGAGGGAAAATGAGAAGGAGAAAAGGGGATTTTTCAGAGGAAAATGAAGGGTAAATAAGGGCAAACAATGATTGACACAGGTTTATAAAATGATGGAAAATGGCCTAAAACAGTCTCTTTGGATATCAGCATGGTTTCTTGGTGGATTTTTTCAATGAAAAAGCAGTGAAAATCACATTTTGAGTTTAGGAAGCAATATAAGGCTTCAAGAATGAGAAATTTTATATGTAAATAATCTCTTGAAGGCTCAAGACCTATTTTAGCCATCATTTGGTATGACAAAAATTTATTGATGGTTAACAGTGGCTCCACTTGGGGATGGAAGCTCCTTGGAGGTGTCAAGAACTTCAGAAATTGATCTCTGAGATGTAGACCTGTGCCTTATCCATTGAAAACCTTTCTTCTCTGATCATGTTTCTTTATATAAGATGATCAGCATTTCATATCAACTGACAAATTTCTCCGAAACATTCTACCTACACAGCCTACTTTTCCTAACATTTTTTCTTCATAAGGTGCACTTGGACTTGCAAACCTTTTGACATAAATATTTTATTCTTTTATTGAAAGCAAGAAACTAATCTAAATCTACCCTTATTTCTTCCATGAGTTTAGATTAAGCAGTTGAACTCATTAATTCTCTACCTAAACTACTATCTTCCAGGATTAAACTGTCTGGTAGATTTTATTTTCTATTCTCTAAAATAGAAATTTAAACACAGTCATATCAGGATTAGACTGTCTGATTTGCCATGGTGTTTATGGTTGTATGCACAAGCTGCACATAAACTTTATTTGTAGAAATTTAAAACAAAACTGTGAAGGCTTAAAATCTGAAACACAGAAAACATCCTTCAATCTTTCTTTCAGCTCTGGTTTTGATCATTTTAGAGCTGTTCTTTTTCTATTATTTCTTGGTTCATATTTTAAGCATATTTAACTATTCTTTTTCTTTTTCTTTGGCTCAAATTTTGATCTGATTAGAGCCATTTCTTTCTATCCTAATCTAATCTACTGACAAGCCAAGATTACACAATTTGGCAAATCTAATTCACTAACCTATCAGCAGTAAATTGAAAACTATATAGCCATGATTAGGTTGTATGACTAAATAGAAGTGTTCTTTTGGTAGTGGCATTTAAGCTTGCACACTTTCAGATTTCTCTTTTTTGGTATGGGGCTATACCTTTCTTCTTTTATCTCTGCCCTCTTTTTCTATTTTCTATTGTTTTTATATATCTCTTTTTTCAAATTCAAAAATAAGTGTTATATACCATGAAACAAAAATCTCTAAAACTAAAATATCAGCTAACAGAAGTAATGTTTGAGCATCCTGCCATTTACAGGACCTCCAAAATACTCAAATCCATCTAACTCTTGTAAAAATAATGCATTGCTTTCAACAACAGATTGAATAAGATAAGGGCCTTGCCATAAGTTATCAAATTTTCCATGTTTGCCCTTATATTCCCTCCTTGAATCCCATTTTAAAACTTTATCACCAATTTTTTTTCACTTTCCTTGGTTCTTTTGTCAAACAACTTCTTGATGTTTTCTTGTAGTTGTTGTGCTCTGATGTAAAATTCCTCCCTTTTTTGTTGTAGATGTATAGTATGATTTATTCTTCTAGTCATATCATCATCTTCAGATTGTACTTCTTGGATCAGCTTCATGACTGGCGCTCCTAAACTGGTTGGAAATATTGCATCAGTTCCATAAACTAGCTGATAAGGAGACATCCCAATTGAATTTTTAACTGTCAATCTATCTGCCCATAATTCATGTACTAGCTTACTGTGCCATGATTTCTTGTTATCTTCCAGCAACTTTTTGATAATTTTTACCAAAATTTTATTTGATGATTCTGCCAATCCATTACCTTTAGGGTAATAAGTTGTAGAATAACCCAATATGATCTGATATTTATGATAGAATTCAACCATATTTTTAGACCCAAATGCAACGGCATTTTCAGTTATGATCTTCCTAGGACAGTCAAATCTAGACAGTATGTGGTTTTCAAGGAATGAAATGATGACTGAATCTGTGGCATTCCTAGATGGGATGGCTTCTATCCACTTGGTAAAATAGTTTTTTGCTATGAGAATCCATTTATGTTGGGAAGATGAGGAAGTATGTATATATCCAATGAAGTCTAGACCCCACTGCTGAAAAGGAGCTTCAACAGTGATTGGTTGTAGAGGTAAGGGAAGCAGTTTTATTTTGACTTCAAAAAGTTGGCATTTGTAACAGGCAATAATCATTTTGTGGACATCTTGAAAGATGGTGGGCCAGTAATAACTAGCTCTAAGGATTTTGTTAGTAGTTGACTTCCAGTAGAGGTGGCCTCCACATTCTCCTTCATGAAACTCATGCTTGATCTTATCTGCATCATTCTAAGGAAAACATTTAAGCAATAATCCACTAGAATTTTTCCAATATAAACATTTATCCAAAATGCAGTAATTTACAGCTTTCAACTTTAAAAATATTTCCTTTGTTTTTGACAAACCAGGAGGGACATTAAGATTGAGAAAAACATACAAAATGTCAGCATACCAAGATGAATTCAAAAAATGATATTCAATCATTGGATTTGTCAAATCCTCTTGTTCATCTAATGCATTAAACATGTTTATATCAAGAGCTTGAAAGTTGGATTCAGCCATAAGTTTTTCTAGTCCTTGACCTTTTATGAGCTTAGTGGGTTTGATTTCCAAGTCATATTCTAAAATTACAGCAATCCACTTTCCTCTTTTGCCATCTGGATCTTGGGTAAATATGTCTTTTACAACTGAATGAAGCACAAATTCTATAATGTGGGAATGTAAAATGTAAACTCTGAAGTATTTTAAGGCTTTAACCAAAGCAAAGGCTTGTTTTTAAATTATATTGTACTTCAGAGGTGCATCTCTTAATGCCTTGCTGAAAAATGCAATTGGCTGCTCTTGTCCATTCAAGTTTTTCTGTAATAGGACAGTAGCTACTGTGTGTTCTGATGCAAATAAAAAAATGAAGAAATCCTTCGTAAAATTAGGAGTAATAAGAACTGGTGTTTTGGTAAGGGCTTGTTTTACCAGCTCAAATGATTTATTTGCTTCTGTTATCTCAAAATCAGACCTTGATAGGCTGCTGATAAAGAAGACTCTGAGTAACTATTTCAAACCAGACTTTTAGTTGAGGCTTAGCCTCCTCAACCTGAGAGGGCTCTCTCAATAGGTTTATGATATTCAAATTAGTATTAGATGGCTAACTTTATGATTAAAATGGATAAAAATGGATAATTGGTTGTATTGCTAATCAACAAACATCTATTGGGCTTATGGAGTCAAATGTGTTTTCACAAAACATGAATATCAGCTTCATATGGAAGTTGGGGCATTTCAGGGTTTACATGCATCAACAGAACAGTAGGACAAAAAATAAACACAGTTCATGAACATATGAAGGAAGTTAGAGCACCTTTAGTGAATTATAAGTAACATACATTCATGCCACTACAATTAATTGAAAGAGGAAAAACCATGAGAATATCAAACATCAATAACCTTTTCTAAATCCTGAGTGATGAAACCAATATCTCTGTATTAATATAAAAACACGGTCTTTTATACAAAAAAACAGTATGCTTGTTAATGAAAATTGCCAACCCTATGACATTCGACTTCTTGTATTTTATAGAGTCATCATTATATTCTTGGATTCTTTCCAATCACTTGAGGAAAATTCGAATTTTCTAGCTTGACACCTATCAACTGCTAAAACAAACTTTTAATTACATATGATAGTTAAACTGTCTGTTTTGGAGTCCTAATACAACTAGGATTAAAAATATTTATTATAAATTAACAACCTTATCCAAATATTAAATATTCTATCTGAAAGTTTCTCCTCCTAAAATTCGACCTTGATGATTTCCATCTCCTTGTTGTTTGATTGTATTGATTTTCCTCTTATCTGCCCTGAAAGATAGGAACATGCTCCCTGCAAAATAGCTATAGTTCTTCATTTATGTTTCTTCAAACAATATTCTAACCAACTTGTGCTCAAAACATGTGGAAAACTCTTATTAAACTCTTGTGACTTCGCACTTCTAGCTGTGCCCAAACCAAAATTTTGAAGGAGTGCCAAAACCGTTAACATTTTTGCGCTACGAAACTGTCTGTTGTTTTCGTAGCACAGAACTTTACCTTTGAAAAACTCACTTGGAACCTTCATTTTTCTGTGTTTTGGCCTTGTATCTTCACTTGTGATCTTTATACACTCTTCAGTAGCATCAAGGTTTAAAAAAAAATATTTTCACCCTTTGAAACCTTGCAAAATTGTTCAAACTGCATCCTACAGCAGTTTCGTAGCGCACTACAAAACTGGTATGCATGACACCTACAGTAGTTTTGTAGCATGCTACGAAACTCCTGTGTCTATCTTTTCACAAATTTTTCCAAGATTTTAAGTTTCAAACCTTTACTGCCATCCTTCCAGTTATATATAATCTCTCATAATCAGCAAAAATCAACTCTGAACTACTTTCAAAAATGAAATCTTTCCACATACCCCAAAAATGTGTTAGGAGATGTCACTTACTGTTTACACTCATTTTGGCTATGGTTGATCTTCAGGCTTTACTAGTTGTATCTCAAGATCTTCTACCTGCCTTTTAAGCCTTCTATTATTAGCTCTTATTTTCGTATTAACCATCCTTACGAACTTTTCTTCCTTGATTGCAGGGACGGTCCATATGAAGAATTGATCCTGACTGCTAATTGACTCAATGTTTGAAAACATTTCTAGCTCCCATGGACCTTTCAACCTCTCAAATTTTGACCTTTCTACAACAAGAATTCTCACTTTCTTCTTCAATTTATCAATTTCAATGTTTCCAACTCTGATTTTGTCTTTAACCTCCTCATAACTACTCTTTTCTCTCTGAGTATTAAAAACTTTGTTTCTGTCTTCTTCAAGCATTGGAGATGATATATTTATGGGTTCTTGAAAAAAAATTGTATCCTCACCCCCTGTTTGGACTATCTCCATTTCTAGCTGCTGCAATTTCTTAGACTGCCTAGTCAAGGGTTTTCTAGGCTTAAAGACAAACTCTGACACTTCATCCTCAAAATATAATTTTTTGGATGTTCTCAATTTCTTTGATTTGCCACCTGTATCTAGTTTGATGAAATTTTCTTGAACCAGGGGAGACTCTTCAATGTCAATAGCTTGTAATATATCATTCAAGTTACCTCTTAATTCCAAGCTTTCATTTGTGACCACAACCTTACCTTTCTCGTTTTAGCTTTGACTCCTAGTCAGCTTCTTCTGAGCTATTTTACTAGTTGATTTTTCCTGAATTGTCTCTTTGACATGAGTTCTCTTCTTCTGTGCAGATTGATGATTCCTTTGGATATTCAATGATGTGTTTATCATTGTTTCCTTAACCTGTTTCCTGGGCTTAAGCTTGACAAACCTCCTTGATTTTGTTTTTGCAGGTTCAGTAGTCTTTGATGGAGATTTTTCTTTGACTTGAGGGCTAGCACCTATTCCTTCAACTCCTATTCCACTCAAAAAGAGAAATGCAGACCATTCTCTATTCACTTTCTTAAGCTCATACAAAACTATTAACTTGACTAGACTATGATGAAATAATGAGGTTTCACATACCTGAGTTTTCATCTATAATTTATCTGCCATTTGGCGAGACTTTTACCGTGTTGAAAATGGCAACAAAAAACAGTGAAGGAGGCCTCCTGAAACATCTTTCCTGATCCTAGTTGGAAAGTGATCACCTAAACTAGGTGGGGACCACACATGTGATTTTTGTCGAAAAAATCTATTTTTAGACTATGTCTATTTTTAGACATACGGAGCATGATTCGGAGATTCTAGTTGGAGATTCTTGAAGTATGCGACATGTTGGTAAAAATAGATGAGATTCATATTTTTAGGTCACAGGCTATTTTTAGACTGCCTCTCCTAAAAATATGGAAGTCAAATATTATTTACCCTTAATAATATTTAGACTATAAACAACAGTTTACTCTCTTGGAGCACTTCAGTTTGACCCCCGGGGGTGGGGCATGAAGCTGACATAAGGAAATTCGAATTTCCTACGGGTTATTTGAGCTATTTCATGGTTGACTTCAGTTAGACTCATGTGGCAGAGTTTTGGTGGAGTTGATTGAGGAGTTAATGGAGATTGTGTTCCGGTTAACTAGTTTAACTAGTTATGATCAGTTTAACTTGTGATTATGCTAGAGATGAGTGGGTGAATTAATTATTAATTAATTCACTGATATTAACTCATTATTAAAATAAAATAACACATCAGTTAACTCAGTGCATGGACAGTTCAGTGAAAGACTAGTGGAAGAGGTAGATGAAAGGGTGAGACTGACAGCAGTTGTACATTAGTTGTGCATGAGATTTGCACAATCAGTGGGATGATGATGCCAATGATGATTGCGCTGTACCAACTAAGTGAATTCGAATTCCATTCAGCTATATTCACTTTTTGTATTGCGCAGTAGAGGCAGGCAGAGCAGCAGAAGGATTTGAACCTGTGACTAGTTTCAGATCTAGCTAGTTTTGTGTTCAGCATATGAGATAGTACTGAGTACTTGTGAGGAGTATTTTATTATGTATTGCTGAATGTTTCTCATCCATTATATGATACATATAGCTGGGGGTTTTCAGCTATAAGCTTTCCCCGTACATGCTGCGTTCTATGTGTGTGATTTAATGTTCTGTCGCTTGTTTTATTTTCCGCATGTGACGATTAATGGTAGAAGCGATTATGTGTTATGCATGCAATTCAAATTGATGTATGATCAGGTTAATCGCAGCGAATAAAATTCATTATTCAGCAAATTTCTACATGGTATCAGAGCGAAATTAATCGTCGAGATCTATTACGGTGATTGTTTATTATTTCCTCGGACAGAGTCTGCATGCGGGCCAGGTAGCCTCCGGAATATTCATCCTTCTTTGTAAGGTGAAAGATCTGGTGAATGCCCATGCAGTCAATCTCTGATTTGGAAATAATTAGCTCTCAAGTGTAGATCGGAAGCGATTGAGTTATCAGCTGGTGGTGAAATTCGAGTTTGCAGATTTGTGTTCTTGGTGCCGCGGTGAAAATGTCTTTCATCGGTTTGCGACTAGAATATGCCTTGGAAGGTAGTTCGAATTATGTTGCATGGAAGGACCACATGGAGGCTGTATTAGATGATCATGGGTTGTTGGAATTCGTGGAGAAAGAGATTCCAAAGCCTACTTCTAATGATGTTGCTGTTGTGGAAGCATGGCAAAAGAAACAAGCAAAATGTCGAAGGATCCTGTTGGAGGGTGTAAAGGATCACATTGTATCCAGTTTACACGGGAAGGCCTCTCCATATTTGATGTGGAAAGCCTTGACAGATCTGTACCAAAGCAAGAGCGATCAGAGGAAGCTGGCGCTCAAAGATAGACTCAGGAACATCAAGTGTGAGAAGGGGGAAAGTATGCCGAAGTACCTCACGATGTTCACCCAATGTCGGGATGAGCTGGGAAGTGTTGGTGTGACGGTGGTGGATGAGGATCTGGTGAGTTTGGCACTTCTTGGTTTGCCGAAGAGTTGGCATGCATATCAAGATAGTGTCAATGGTCGGGAAAAGGATTCTTTGGGATCGGAAAAGGCGAGTCGGTCTGGGTACAGAGAATCGTGATACAGTGGTTCTTCGTCGAAAGGAAGTGATGAAGAAAAGGCTGACACAGGCCCCGCCAAAGCAAGGAAGGAAGGGCAAGGAGAAGGCTTCTCATCCGTGTGGATGGTAAGCGTGAGCATGTCCAAGTGAAGTGTTTTCTTGTCACGAACATGGACATTACGCCACGAAATTTAAGAAAGAAGAACAAACGAAGACTCTTTGGGATCTGCTGGTGGTGAGGGCTCTTGCCCTCGCAATTTAAGTGGACTTCTCATTGATCGCATGCATGTTGTCTAGTGCATTGGGATCGGGGTGGTATATTGATAGTGGCGCTTCCTTTCACATGACGGGAGATGCAAATCTTTTCGGTGACTTGGTGGAGAAAGGTCTCCAGATGCATGTTGAGTTGGGCGACGGTGGACGATACAATGCGACCGGCATTGGTACCATAACCTTTCAGAGGGAGTCAGGTAAACTCATTCTTTTACAAGATGTATTGCATGTACCAAGTCTAACAAAGAATTTGATCTCAGTTTCAATGTTAGAGGATAAAGGGTATGAAGTTGTCTTTAGAGAAGGAAAGGTGTTCCTTCGGCACAAGGCAACGGGACAAGTCAAGAAGGTTGGGATTCGAGCAAAGAATCTCTAAAGACTTGAAGTAGATGGGATGTCTATGGAGCTTCCTACTGTTGGGAAGCGGGAGGAAGACATGCAATTGAAGCTTGAGAGGGAGCGGGTTTTGCATGCAGGTGATAGTGAACCTCGGGATGTGGAGCAGCCACAAAAGGATCATGGAGTGGAAGAGACCACTCATGCAAAGAAATTTCATGCCAGACGGGCAGAGGGAGTGCATGCAGCTATACCACCAGGTATGAGGTGGGGCGACATGCATGAGTAATCCCATGAGGAGATTTCTGGGCAGATTCATGAGATGGTGTGGATCTCATGAGTTGAACACCGGCTACGAGGTGCCACAGCATGGTAGTAACGAATCGGTTAAGTGATGCGAAGCGAGATCAAAGTGACGAGTGTCGGATACGGAGCGTGGATCGGAAGTTGGCCGGCAAATGCAAGAGTGCATGGGTGCAAGAGTTCAACAGTAACGATGGTTCGATGACATGTGATTTGGTGCCGTGATCGAAGACTTTGATGATAGTGCTAGATGCATCAATGCGGTTAACGAGTTGGAGCCTATTCGATTTCGAGTTGCGAGCGGTGCGTAGGTTGCAGCGCTTGCAAAGGGTGTGCATGGCAGATGCATGGAGTTGCATGGTGCATGCATGAGTTTACATGGCACATGCAAAGGGTGCATGGCGAATGCATGGAGTTGCATGTCGCATGCATGGAGTTGCATGGCGCTTGTGAAGGTTGTAGGGCAAATGCATGGAGTTGCATGTCACATGCAAAGACAGTCCTTTCTTGTTGAGAGAGAGTGTTGAAAATGGCAACAAGAAACAGTGAAGGAGGCCTCCTGAAACATCTTTCCTGATCCTAGTTGGAAAGTGATCACCTAAACTAGGTGGGGACCACACATGTGATTTTTGTCGAAAAAATCTATTTTTAGACTATGTCTATTTTTAGACATACAAAGCATGATTCGGGGATTCTAGTTGGAGATTCTTGAAGTATGCGACATGTTGGTAAAAATAGATGAGATTCATATTTTTAGGTCACAGGCTATTTTTAGACTGCCTCTCCTAAAAATATGGAAGTCAAATATTATTTACCCTTAATAATATTTAGACTATAAACAACGGTTTACTCTCTTGGAGCACTTCAGTTTGACCCCCGGAGGTGGGGCATGCAGCTGACATAAGGAAATTCGAATTTCCTATGGGTTAGTTGAGCTATTGCATGGTTGACTTCAGTTAGACTCATGTGGCAGAGTTTTGGTGGAGTTGATTGAGGAGTTAATGGAGATTGTATTCCGGTTAACTAGTTTAACTAGTTATGATCAGTTTAACTTGTGATTATGCTAGAGATGAGTTGGGTGAATTAATTATTAATTAATTCACTGATATTAACTCATTATTAAACTAAAATAACACATCAGTTAACTCAGTGCATGTTCAGTTTAGTGAAGACTAGTGGAGGAGACTAGGTGAAAGAGCGGGTGTGCTATTAGTTTGCAATCAGTTGTGCATGAGACTTGTACAATCAGTGGAGGAGATTGCTGATGATGCTTACGCTGTTCATTGAGGCTGAATTTGAATTTGGTTTGGATGTATTCTCTCTTTGGATTGCGCAGTAGAGGCAGGCAGAGCAGCAGAAGGATTTGAACCTGTGACTAGTTTTAGATCTAGCTAGTTTTGTGTTCAGCATATGAGGTAGTACTGAGTACTTGTGAGGAGTATTGTATTATGTATTGCTGAATGTTTCTCATCCATTATATGATACATATAGCTGGGGGTTTTCAGCTATAAGCTTTCCCCGTACATGCTGCGTTCTATGTGTGTGATTTAATTTTCTGTCGCTTGTTTTATTTTCCGCATGTGACGATTAATGGTAGAAGCGATTATGTGTTATGCATGCAATTCGAATTGATGTATGATCAGGTTAATCGCAGCGAATAAACTTCATTATTCAGCAAATTTCTACACTTAAATAGAAAGAAAGGTAAGTCTAGAGAGATTATTCATGTGAAATGCAATAAGAGTTTAAAGTGATAAGTGTACACCTTGTGGTATCTCCCTTCGCAGGTGAAGTACCTTTGGATGTTGTAGAGAAGATTGGAAAATGCATCCTTGACATAACTTCTTGGCACAACTTTGTTCAAATTAGTATCCATAAACTCTGGTTTCAAAAATATTTTGCAAGGTTGCATTTCAAACCTAAAATTCTTGAACCATCTATCTTCCCCCCTTGGAATTTCTATGACTTCTGATTTAACTTCAGGATAAATTGGTAAATTGAGAAAACCAATCTTTGTGTTTGACCCTGTGAAGTTCATGGAAAAATCTTTGGTAACCTAATTATGTCCTCCTTGAAGCTTTTCACTGAACCTCCAGCACCCTACCTTCTTGAAGGCTTATTCAACAGATTTATCTCTTGTGAGAGCTTCTAAACCTTCAGGTTCTATTCTTAGAAAGTGACCAGACCTGTGATTTCTCTTGTCTTCTGTCATCTTCCTCCTAAAAACCCCATGTCTTCAGAAAACCTATAATAGACCTCCTTGTTGGATGAACTGGCTCGCTTGAAAATTTGGTTCAGCCTCACTTGATCAAAATTTTGCCTCCATTGAAAACTTAAGGAAAGTTTTGGTTTCTTATCATGAGCTCATCTTTAAAAAAATAGATATGTATGCAGCGTTTTCTTTGCATGAGATAAAATCGATGATAACCATCCCTTTTTAAAATTTGAAAAGTACCAATGACAAATGACCCCTAACAAATCTCATAATGATTTCATAATTGTTTTGGATGGTTGCATGAGTGAGGGAGGATTCGTAGACTAACACCTAATCACGAAATTTAACCCAAAATTGATGGATGTGACAGCTAAACCGAAAAATTTCAAATCCCCAATTTCGTAGCACTGGTAATGTGATTTCGGGATTTTGCGCTACAAAAAAACCAACGTTTTCGTAGTGCAGAAGCAATTTTTTACACTGAGAGTGCTACGAAAACGTGGTTTCATGGCTTATTAAAAAAAAACTTAAATATGGTTTTCAAAACGTGGTATGAGACTTCTAAAGAGTAAAGCAAGGTTTATGAACTTTATTTGATGATGAAATCAGACTTGTAGCCTATGGCTTAGACCCTATAAAACATAAAAATGACTCAAACCCTATCTAATACCATGACTTAGGAGCAAGTATAAACTAACCAAGTTTAGAAAATTTTAATAGTGATAACAGTGGCTCCACTTGGGATAGTGTGCCCCTGTGGTACACTAAGAACTCGCAGCTCCAGTGCTATCCATTTTTTGATAAAAATAGAAATTTTGTTGATAAGCATATTCTTCAAATTGTTGGGCCTTCACCTCAGACTTAAGATTTCTGTTTCAACTTGTCATTTATTAGCAAAAACTGACAAAGATGAATATATACAATGTCATGAGTGATTTATAATACTTCAACAAACATAATGCTTTAGTAACCTACCATTAATAGGCCCTCCAGCATATGATCCTCCATCAATCTCCTGGAATATGTAAGTGTTGTTCCCATGAAAACTAGCAATCTGAAAAGGACCCTTCCATAGATTCTCAAACTTACTATGCTTTCCCTTTTCCTCAATTTTGGCTTCCCATTTCAGCACTTTGTCATGAATCTGAAAACTGTCCTCTTTGATCTTCCTATCAAATGTATTCTTAATTCTGTTTTGAACATGCTGATGACTATCATAGACTTCATTTCTCTTTTCTTGAAAGGATATCAGCTGTTTTATCCTCCTTTGGATGGCATTTGGTTCTTCTTCAATTCCTTGAATTAACTTCATAACCAGCACCCCAAGTGATGTTGGGAAAACAACTTCAGCCCCATAGACTAATTCATATGGCGAATTTCCAATTGATTTCTTTTTACAAATCCTATCATCCCATAAGGCATACTTCAACTTTAAGTGCTAAGCTTTCTTGTTCTCCTGCAGTACCCTTTTGATGATTCTTACAATGCTCTTGTTTGATGATTCAGCAAGACCATTACCTTGCGGATAGTATGCTGTAGAGTGTCCAAGAGTGATGTAATATTGATGGCAGAAATTTATCATCTTCTTGCAATTAAATGCTTTAGAATTGTTTGTTATGATATTCATAGGACAGCCAAATATTGACAATATATTATTCTCTAAAAAAGAAATAATAATAAAATCATTAGCTTGCCTTGTTGGTATTGCCTCTATCCATTTGGTGAAGTAGTCTGTTGCCATAAGAATCCAGCGATGCTGCCCTGATGAAGATGGATGTATCTCTCCAATAAATTCTAACCCCCATTGCTGAAAAGGAACTTCAACATAGATAGGAACCAAAGGTAGAGGTACAAGCTTTCTTCTTCCTTCAAAAATTTGGCACTCATGACATGAAGCGATCTTTTTTAAATGTCTTTAAACATCTTTTGCCAAAAATATCCATCTCTTAGGATCTTATTTGCTGTAGCTTTCCAATAATGATGTCCTCCGCAATCACCTTAATGGAATTCTTCAATGATCTTTTCAGCCTCTTTTTTAGGTAGACAATTCAACAAAATTCCTCTTCCATCTTTCCAAAACAGATTTATGTCATAAACAAAATATCGCAATGATTTCAGCTTAAAAAACCTTGCTTTAGACTTTGATAGATTAGCGGGAGCTTTATTATGATGTAGGACAAAAACCACATCCTTATACCACTCTGAAGTAAGAAATTTGTCATCAATTTGGGCCAATTCTTCTTCATTTTCAGAAATTTTTGATATTTCTGCATTCAGATTTATATCAAGATAGTTCATATTTGACTGAGTCATTAGTTTCGCCAAGCCTTGTCCCTTCACCAACTTCATTGGTTTGATGTCTATATCATATTCCAGCAATTTGGAGATCCATTTTCCCCTCTTGCCATCCGGATCTGCCTGAGTTAGAATGCCTTTTATCACAGCACTTGGAACATATGTTATGATGTGCAAACGCAGAATATAAATTCTGAATATTTTATAGCTTTCACCAAAGCATAGGCCTGCTTCTCTAAAATATTATACTTCAGTTCAAAATTTGCTAATGTCCTACTATAGAAAGAAATAGGTTGTTCAATACCTTGCTTTCCTTTTTGTAGCAAAACTCCAGAAATTTTGTTTTCAGAAGCAAATGTAAAAACCAGAAATTCTTTGGAAAAATCTAGACTGGTGAGTATCGGTGCTTGTGTGAGTGCCCTCTTGATTTCTTCAAAAGATTTCTTTGCTTCAGCTGTCCATTTAATGTCAACTCCTTTCTTTAACATCCTTGTTATATCTTTGAGAATCTCAGCAAAGTTAGGAATGAAACGCCTAACAAAATTCACTTTCCCAAGAAAAGATTGAATCTCTTTCCTACTTCTTGGAAAATCTACCTTTTGAATTGCATTAACTCTATAAGGATCAATCCTAATTCCATCTTCAGAAATGATATGACCAAGTAATTTTCCTGAAGTTAAAGCAAAGATTCTTTTAGTAGGATTAAGAGAGATACCAAACCTTCTACATTTCAGCAGAATTTTTTCTAGGTGTTTCAAATGATCTTCTTCTTTATTTGAATAGACTGTGATATCATCAAGATAAAAAAACTACCGACTTATCCTTTTCTTCAGAAAAAAGCAATGTCCATTACTCTTTGGAAAGTGGCTCCCTTATTCATGAGACCAAAAGGCAATTTAGCGTACATGAATGTACCCCATGGTGTTGTGAAGGTTTTTTTTTCTTGATCATCTGGATGCACAAGAATCTGATTGTAACCTGAAAAACCATCAAGCATAGACATCCTTTGTGAACCAACAATATTTTTCAGAATTAAATCCATATTAGGAAGAGGATAGTTATCCTTCAGTGAAGCCTTATTCAAATTTCTGAATTCAATACAAATTTTGATTTCTCCACTCTTATTTCTAACCAGTACCAAATTTTCAAGCCAATTGGAGAATCTGATTGGGAAAATGATTTTTGCATCAAAGAGTTTCTTAATCTCCCTTTAAATCAATGGCATGAGAAGGGGGTTATCACTTTATTTACACCATTTTTGGTCATCTAACCTATTATCATTAGATGGACCCTAGTACACCATGTAAGACCAATTTTACCCTAAGTAAAATTGCCTTCACTATGGTAAATAACTTAATAAACCACATTTATTAGGTTGTTTATGGTCTAAACAGGAAACCCCAAAAGGAAATATTAAACAAACCTATATTTGTTTGATTTTCCTCATGGAATAATTAATTAAACCATAATTTAATTATTATTCCGAGTCATGTTTAACCCAAAAACAAAGAAATTAATTAGATAAACCTTTATTTATCTTATTATTTTCTAGGAATAATTATTTAAATCTTAATTACATAATATTCCTTGTTAAATATGACCAAATCACCCACAAATAATTAAATAAATCATTATTTATTTAATTATCTTTCAACCACTTCCTTAAATAATTAAATAAATCATTGTTTATTTGATTATCTTCTAACCGCTTCCTTAAAAAGATAAATAAATCATTTATTTATTTATTTTTGACAAATCAAGGGATTTGACCCAAGTCAAACACCTTTTCCCTCCAACAAATATAATAAAATATTCCATAAAAAGTGGATCTAGATCTGGTTAACCCATGCACCAAGATCTAGAATGACCCAATATTTTGTTATAAATAGGAGGATTTTTCCTACCATTCTTCACCTTTTGTTGCCTATTAGATCACTCTGGATCTATACACTTGGTCCCATTTTTCCATCATTTGCTGTGTGAGCTCCCATTGAGCTCTATTCTTTCCATTGGGTTTTCTACACCAACAAGAGAGAGAAATCTTAGATCTGAAGTGCTGAGGACTTCCAAGAACCCATCCCACTGAGGAGAATTGGATACGCCTTCTTGTTTTCCTCCCAGGTGCCCAATTAATATAAAAATTCTTTTAAAAATTGTTCTTGTCTTGTCTATTGGTATATGGAGCAAACCCTTGTTTTTACTGCTTAATGTCTTTCCATGCATAGATCTGGTGTTTTGCAGCTCTTTTCTTGTCTAACTAACCGCAGATCTGAAGATATTGGCAACCACTTTTGTTGTTAGGGCTATTAGTTATGCGTAGCTAAAGTGGTCCTTTTTCGTACACTTCGACAAAGGATTCATACTAACAATTCTCTTCAACTTCTGTTTGAATGGTTTCTCATTGTCTTTAATAGGAATAATATGTTGAATAATAGAAGGGTCATATTGCTTTAAATCAGCATAACTCCAAGAAAAAACATCCATAAACCTTCTCATCATCTCAATATATTTGAATTTCACATCAGCTGAAAGAAACTTTGAAATTTTTATCATTTTAGGCAAAGCTAATGTACCAAGATTACAAATCTCTACTTCCTCTTCATCAGCTTGTAATTTTGGTACTTTAAAAACATCATTATGATAAAAAATCTTATCAAGAGGAATAAGACCCTTTGGTATTGCATTATTCTTCAATTGCAAAACTTTAGAATTTCCTTTAGACTCAACAAACAGATTTTGCTGATCTACATGTGTATTTTCAAATTCTTCTTTCAACTCAATAAAATTCTTTACCTGCTGATCATCTTCAAAAACTTGCCAGTTTATGATATTTTCCGGTATAGCTGGCCTATGAAGAAATTCAATCTCATATTTTTAATTTGAATGCATAGGAATGATGAAAAGACTTGCGAAGACAGCAAGGGAGTCAACAATAGAATTTTGATCTCTAGTTTTGACTATGAAGGAATAAGACTGAAAGTTTTCCAACATGTCTAAGACTAAATTTCTGTAAGCCCTCATTCTTACATCGTTCATTTGATAGACACCTTCAACTTGTCTAATAACCAATTCAGAATCTCCAAAAATAGAAATATTTCGAGCCTTCTTCTTTTTCAAAACATCTAGACCCAAAATCAAAGATTCATATTCAGCCATGTTGTTTGTGCAATCAAAATTCAGTTTGTAAGAGTAAAACTTACTCTCATCATTTGGATTTGTAATACAAATCCCTGCTCCTGCCCCTTCTTTTCCTGTTGATCCATCAAAGTACAATGACCACCATTCCTCCATCTCTTCATCATTTACTTGTCGATTTTCTGCATGTTGATTTTCTGAGTGCTGATTTTCTGCTCTTATTTATTCCTCAACACTATCAGCTGATTCATTGAAAAGAATGGCAGATCCAAGTTCAGTATCAAAGGCATAAATAGGAAAATTCTGAGGCTTATCTTTGCTACTTACCATGTAAGCCATTCTAGTCTCCCGATACAATCTCCTTTGTTCACCAAAAACTAGAATAGTAGCGTAGGTAAGATCCATCTGCATTGTGCCTTTGATTTTCGTTGCCCATGATCTTGGCAATAGCATACACTTTGGAGGAACATCAGCCAAAACAATGTCCATAACAACTATCTTTGTTGGGATTTGTGTTAGACCAAAAACAACATCCTTTATTAGACCAATACATTGAACTCTCTTTGAATCAAAAGAAAACAAATCCTTATATGGTCTTGTGATTTGCAATCCCATCCTTTCCATGATTACTTTGGGCATAAGGTTATGTGAAGCCCCAGAATCCAACATAGCATTATGTAAAGTCATATCATGAATACTAATGCTTACATAAAAAGGAGTAAACTCTTCATTTTGATCATCTTCTAACCTTGCACCCAAATATATAGTAGGATTATCTTCTTGGACATTCAAGATATCAACAGCCCCTGGTTGTGAATTCAACATCTTAACTATCTTGCTTCTATATTCATTCACCTTGAGAATCTCACTGAAAGGGACTGATATATTTTAATCTTTGAAATTTCATTCTCAAGGTTGAAAACAGAAATAGATTTTTCAGCATCTTTGACAAGAGGAGGAAGTTGAGTGTCTTTCTTACCAAGTGGAGTATCCTTTTTACCTTCAACCATATTTGGGGTATCATTCTTAGCTTCTACAGCCTTTGGAGCATCTTTCTTGGGCTGCTCTTTGTTTTCAATGATAGGCACATTTCTATTTCTAAGATTATATTGCTTTTGCATCTCGAAAATAGCATGTTGATACCCTTTAAAATAATCTGATGGTTATTCTCCTTGATTAGCCAGATCTGACTCGTCATGCTCTTCTTTAGTCAAGAAGATTCCTGACATTTCTTCGTCAAGACAATGGATGGATTCTTCATGAATATCAGGCTCATATTCTTCATCTACTAAATTTTGCTGAAAAGGAGGTCTCACTGGAGAGTCAGCTTGATGGTTTCTATTCTCTCTTGGCCTTTGCTGATTTTGAGGTCTCCTAAATTGAGGATTTTTGAATTGAGGTTCATGTTGCACAGGAGGAGCAGAAGTGTTACCGAGAGCTAACCTTTCCATCAACTTCTCCATGGTTTTCATCGTTGAATCAAATTTGTCTTCAGAAGTTGAGGTGGATGGTTTCTCTTATTCTTTCAGTTTAGTTTTTCCCATTTTTAAATTTTTAGCAGCTATCATGTTTACCTCAACCTTAACTGCATCACTTTGCATTTCAGCAAGTCAAGGTGATTCTCTTTCTCTCAACAAGATAGAAAAGTCATAATCAAATGCTTCAGCATATCTCATTTGTGCTAAAGCTTCAAGAGGTTTCAAATGAGCTAGAATTGAGTCAAAAAATTTATTAAATCTCTTTGAAAAGTTTTGAACAGACTCATCAACTACCCTTCTAAGGCTGTTATATTCAGTGAGTGCTTGGACTGGATTGGTTCTATTACTCCATTTTCATAAGAATTTGTCTTCAAAATCATTCCAAGTTCTAATGCTTCCTAGTGCAAGGGCCTTAAACCATTTTATAACTTCATCAATAAAACTCTGTGCAAATAACATAAGCTTCACATCTTCATCATCAAATTCCCCCCTGTCTATGAAATCATTAAATCTGTCTACAAATTCCTTTGTTGAAATTTCCTCATCACTACCCCAAGTAGGAATCATAGCAGCATATTTACTAGGAAGGTCATGCAAAACAGTAGGGAGTACGAGTGGTGCATACCTAGCAGGAGTAGCCATGACTAGAGGATCAACAGTAGTTTTAGGAGGGGCAGAAAAAGAAGATGAAGAACTGATATGAGGAGGACTGCTTGGTTTTTTTAAGCCACTAACAATAGAACTCCAATTTGGAAGGGGTAAACCAGCTTTGGATTTCAGCAAGATTTCGAAAGGATCAAGTTCTTTGAGTTTATCTAAAGACTCTTTTTCTACCAGTAGTTCAGAGGTAACAACTTCCCAAAACTCTTCCTTGTCTTCTTGTGTCACTAAGGCTGAAGTATCAATTCCTCTTTTTTGCAAGTCTAAGATAATATCAATGAGTTATTTGTCACTTTTTGATCTAAACAACACTTAATGAATCTTTTCATCAACTTTCTTATCTTCAGGACTTCTTAATATTTCATAGGATAATTATTTCGAATGAGATGGAGTACCTGATATTTCTGAAATTCTTTGACTTTTTGAAATAGTGTTTGGATTGTTCACAGCAGTAGGTGTATTGGGATCAGGATTGCTCCGTGTGTATCTCCTTCTCGAAGCCACCTTTAAACTTTTAAAACGTATGGAGTCACCAAGGTAGATTGCGGCCTCGAAAAACCTTTTGAGATCCTACTACCTTCAGAAGTTCAACTTTCTTGATTTCGGGAATGATTAATCTTCAGGCTCCTGCCAAGACGCACCAAAATGTTATCTCAAAATCAGACCCTGATAGGCTGCTGATAAAGAAGACTCTGAGTAACTATTTCAAACCAGACTTTTAGTTGAGGCTTAGCCTCCTCAAACTGAGAGGGCTCTCTCAATAGGTTTATGATTTTCAAATAAGGATTAGATGGCTAACTCTATGAGTAAAATGGATAAAAATGGATAATTGGTTGTACTGCTAATCAAAAAACATCTATTGGGCTTATGGATTCAAATGTGTTTTCACAAAACTTGAATATTAGCTTCATATGGAAGTCAGGGCATTTCAGGGTTTAGATGCATCAACAGAACAGTAGTACAGAAAATAAACACAGTTCATGAACATATGAAGGAAGTTAGAGCACCTTCAGTGAATTCTAAGTAACATACATTCATGCCACTGCAAGTAATTGAAAGAGGAAAACCATGAGAATATCAAACATCAATAACCCTTTCTGAATCCTGAGTGATGAAACCAATATCTCTGTATTAATATAAAAACACAGTTTCTGCTACAACAAAACAATATGCTTGTTAATGAAAATTGCCAACCCTATGCAATTCGACTTCTTGTCTCTTATAGAGTCATCCTTACATTTCTTGGATTCTCTCCAAACACTTGATAAAAATTTGAATTTGCTAGCTTGACACCTATCAACTGCTAAAACAAACTTTTAATGACATCTGATAGTTAAACTGTCTGTTCTAGAGTCCTAATACAACTAGGATTAAAACTCTTTATTATAACTTAACAACCTTATCTAAACATTAAATCTTCTATACTACAGTTTCTCCTCCTAAACTTCGACCTTGATGATGTCCATATCCTTGCTGTTAGACTGTATTGATTTGCCTCTTATCTCCCCTAAAAGATAGGAACATGCTCCTTGCAAAATTGCTATAGTGCTTCATTTATGTTTCTTCAAACCATCTGCTGACCAACTTGTGCTAAAAAACATGTGGCAATGTCTTATTAAACTCATGTGACTTCGACCTTCTAGCTGTGCCCAAACCAAACTTTTGAAGGAGTGCCAAAACTGTTAACATTGCTGCGCTATGAAATTAATTAACTTAAAAACAAAGAAATTAATTAGATAAACCTTATTTATCTTATTATTTTCTAGGAATAATTATTTAAATCTTATTTAGATAATATTCCTTGTTAAATATGACCAAATCACCCACAAATAATTAAATAAATCATTATTTATTTAATTATCTTTCAACCACTTCCTTAAATAATTAAATAAATCATTATTTATTTGATTATCTTCTAACAGCTTCCTTAAAAAGATAAATAAATCATTTATTTATTTATTTTTGACAAATTAAGGGATTTGACCCAAGTCAAATACCTTTTCCCTCCAACAAATATAATAAAATATTCCATAAAAAGTGGATCTAGATCTGGTTAACCCATGCGCCAAGATCTAGAATGACCCAATATTTTGTTATAAATAGGAGGGTTTTTCCTACCATTCTTCACCTTTTGTTGCCTATTAGATCACTCTGGATCTATACACTTGGTCACATTTTTCCATCATTTTTTGTGTGAGCTCCCATTGAGCTCTATTCTTTGCATTGGGTTTTCTACACCAACAAGAGAGAGAAATCTTAGATCTGAAGTGCTGAGGACTTCCAAGAACCCATCCCACCGAGGAGAATTGGATACGCCTTCTTGTTTTCCTCCCAGGTGCCCAATTAATATAAAAATTCTTTCAAAAATTGTTCTTGTCTTGTCTATTGGTATATGGAGCAAACCCTTGTTTTTACTGCTTAATGTCTTTCCATGTATAGATCTGGTGTTTTGTAGCTCTTTTCTTGTCTAACTAACCGCAGATATGAAGATATTGGCAGCCACTTTTGTTGTTAGGGCTATTAGTTATGCGTAGCTAAAGTGGTCCTTTTTCGTACACTTCGACAAAGGATTCATACTAACAAATGGCGACTCCACACGGGTTTTAAATTACGACCGCTGTCGTTTTTCATATTCCTGCATATCTAGCTACTTCAGACCCTAGGGTTTCTTTTCAACTGTTTATTTTTCCTATTTTTATGTTGTTTTTCTCACATAAAACCCTAAAAAATTAAAATTTCTAACTTCCGTGTGTTTCTGGCCCTATTGCGCAGGTAAGCGACACCAGCCGCAACTGAGACGACAACTTTTCTAAAAATCTGCCGCCAAGACAACCGGAACGGGGGGTTGCACTTTTTGGCCCATAACCTGCGACCTGGACCTCCAGGTCACACTTTCCAGCCTCTTTTCTGCAACCTGCACTGAAAACAGGTCAGAACCTTCGAGCTGCCAATTTTTCAGTGGTTTTTCTGCAATTTTTCTGGGTTTTGCTGAAGCTTCTGTAAGGGTTTTCCAGCCTCTGCCTCAGCCCGCTTTGACCAAGTTCTGATCTATTTCTACTCATCTAAGTGGGAACCTAGCCTCCTAGTTCTTTAGTACCCTCCACTTTTTGTGGAAGAGTTTTAGTTGTTTCAGCCGTCTATTTTTCAGAGTTTCAGCCTTCTTTTTTTTCAGATCTGGAACCTCCTCCTCAGATCCCTTTAAATCAGCCTTCCTTCCTTTCAAATCACCTCTTGTCGTTTTGTTTGGACCTCTCTTTAGGACCTCCTCCCTGCCCTTTACGCTTTTTGCTGATTTCTTCCCTTTTTCTAGCCACCTTGCCTCTATCTCTTGGCTGTGATCTGCACCTCTTTTCAGCAGCTTTATCCCTTAGATCCCTGTCCCTTTTGACCCTAGATCTATTGGCCTCTTTTTAAGTGTGTTTTGACTAGATTTTTGCCCTTTTTTAGATTAGTTTTGAGCGACCCGCCTTCTTGGGTTGAATCGATGCAATAGTAGCTGTTATTTTTCTGTTATTTCAGCATTATATACTGTTCTCTGCAGATTTATTTTCAGTTACGCAGCACACATTTTCTTGCTCTAAAAACGGAAAGTGTTTAAAAATTAAAATTAACGCACGCCACACACTGACCCTAAGTGAAGAAGCGCCTGGTTAACACCGCCTGGCAAAGACTCTAAAATCAATTGTCACTGCACATTTTCTGCCCTTGACCTCACTTGATTCTGTCCTTGTTTGCCCTTGTCGGTTTCCTTCTTCCCGTCATCATTGCGCCCCCAAGGTGCCTTTCTCGGAGACTTCTTGGCCTTCACCCTCAGTTTCCGGTTGATCGACCTACTCCGTCCCGCCGTCGTCGAGCCAGTCCTCCTCCAAGTCCGCACTCTGACTCCTCTTCTGATTCATTGGGTTCTCCCTCTCCTCCTGGTTCTCCCCCTGTCACCTTCACTATGTCTGGTCCAGGGCCTAACGTTAGCGGTGCTCCAGGCCCTAATGCCGGAACCACTACTAGCGGAACCGCCACAGGAACTACCTCGGCCATACCCTTGCTGTCGTACATCGCAGGCCTCAGCCTCCCCGATTTCAATCAGTTGATCAATGACCCTATCCGCCACAATGTTGGTTGGCCTGCTATGCCAACCAAGCTCCCCTCCGACATCCCTAAGTTCGAAGGCCTTGCTGGAGAAGATCCAACCAATCATGTCCGATCTTTCCACATGTGGTGTTCCTCCAATTCCATTACCGATGACTCCATCCATCTTCGTTTGTTCCAATGCACGCTTACCGGTGAAGCTTCTAAATGGTATGTTGAACAAGCCACCTCTTCCCATACCACCTTTGCGACCCTTGCCCAAGCCTTTTTATCTTATTTCCAGCTCCCTCTCCGATACGATACTGGCACGGAGCTCTTGACTTCATTCAAGAAAACCTCTTCGACCCGCCTTTCCGCCCATGTTCAGGAATGGTGACGAAGACGAAGCTTATGTCGAGCTCCCCCCTTCAAAGATCGGGTTTACATGGACTGGTTCCTTTGCACCCTCTTAGCTCCTATCGGCAAAGATGTCGCCTCTCAATTTCCTCAAACTGAAGAAGCCACCCTCCAAATAGCCTTGAAATATGACTTGATCTACGCTCAATCTGGTTATGTTTATACCGTTCTTCCTGACCTCCCCAGGCCCAGCGGCGCTAACGCCCCGTGGGCATCTCATTCCACCGACGGTATCGTTGGAGCCCTTTCCCATCCGTACGCTCAACCTCCTATGGGCTATGGTCTCCCTCAGGGAGGGGCCAGCACCTCTAGCACTCTTCCCCCTCCCGGTAGCATGTATCCAGGATACGGCATGCCTCCTCCTTTTTCCCAACCTCTTGCTTACCTCAATGTTGCCCAACCTAACCATTACCTTTATCCGCAGCCTGGTGCGCCAGCTCCTCCAGCATATGCGCTTCCATCTCCCTTGCCTCCTCCAAACCCGCAACAGCACTTACAGCCCCCTCCAGGGCAAGTATTTGCACAGCAGGGCGCGACTAATCCCCCTTCTTCTCAAAGAAGGTGGAGAGGCAATCAAAACCAATCTGCCCCTGGTACCCGTGGACCCAATCCTGGTGTGGACCCTAACACTGCCAACCAGCAACAGGGCACTCAGCCCAAGCCGGACAGGCCGCTTCACACAAATAAGCCTTGTTCATGTTGCGGTGTTTATGGTCATTACACCCACGATTGTCCCCTCTTACCCCAGATGCGGCAGATGTGGGAGTCTCAAGCCACATTGTGCGGACAACACGCCTCCCCTCATGCTCCTCCTAATGTGGCCACTACCCAACCGGCTGTGTTTACTGATCCTTTCCCTCAGCAAGGATTCGTGGCTACCCAACCGCCTGACAGCCAGGTCGCCACTCCCCCTTCCCTTTCTGGTTCCTCTGATTACCAGATCCTTATGATGCACTCCGATCCTTCCCCGACCATCGACCTTCACCTTCAAACTCGGTCTCGCCAGTACCCCAAGCTTCCTGCTCAGTCTGCCCCCGAGCCTCCTTCTTCAGGTTCTACAGAGCCTCTTTCGACATCCAGTGGCCCCTTACATATCCCTCAACCCAAAGTTGAGGTTCATACCAAGATTCCTAAGGGACCCCTACGTCGAAACGCTGCTTCCGGTCGAGTTGCTCATTCGTATAGTATAGTAGATGATTTGGCGCAATCTCCTGCTGCCATTTCCACACTGGAACTCCTCCAGTCGTGCCCTTCCCAAAAGAAGGCTCTACTATCTACCGTGGGCGCTGTAGATCCTGCTGATGACCAAATGATTGTTTTCGATGCCACTCAATCGGACCATCCTCCTCTCCCTCCTTCCGTCGCCTTCCAAATCCCAGTCAAAATCCGGAACGCCAACGTTTCCCGGTGTATAATTGATGAGGGGGCATCCACCTGCGTGATGTTCGCTTCGGTTTGGAAGCAACTCGGATCCCCTGAGCTGGCCCCTTCCATGATCACCCTTCGAGCGTGGGACGGTCATGCCTCCCAGCCCATTGGCCTGTTTCGTAATTGTCCTATCACCCTCGCCGGTAAGACTGTTTGCGTTGACGTCGAAGTCATAGACGCCCCGCTAGACTACAACATTCTATTGGGGCAAAGCTACACCTATGCTATGTCTGCTGTCCCATCCGCGGTTTTCCGCAAGATGTCTTTCCCCCATAATGGAAAGATAGTCACCATTGACTAGTTGACATATCATGAGCCAAAATCTCAGACCTCACCTGAGACGACCATCTCTTCTGTAGCCAACAAGAAAATCATTGATTCCTTGACCAGTGTCTCCCTCGGCGTTTACAAAGATTCCTCCCTACTTGGAACTTTTCCTAATCTCCCTCCTCCTCCCATCACTGATCCCAGCTTATCGAATGTTTGCATGATGCAATCGTCTCAGGCTGCCCGTAAGCGGCCTGCCTCGGCTAGTCAGCAACCTCCCCCTCGCCCTCCGCAACCTGCTCCTAGCCATTCATCTCAGCCAGCCGGACCTCCTCCTTCTAGCCCTCCCCCTACAGCTGGTATCCCTGAACCCCTTTATCCTCCTGGATCGGTTCCTCCTGGCCTTAACCATCTCGAAGCCGTCCCTCCTGGTCATTACCCTGCTGGGCAGATCCCTTTCCTGGCTCCCCCTCCCGGAGTATATTTTGTCCCCGTCATGGCCACCCTCTCTCTCCCTAACCTGACCATGGGCATACCAGTCGGGTACCTTGATCCTCCCGCAGCTACCCCTCCTGGTCACCCCAAACCCTACATGGCTTTGACACCGGTTCAACCGGTCCCCCTCACTTTCTCCGTTGCCACTGTGCCCCCAGCACCTCTACAGGACCCTTCTCCTATCGTGACGGCTCCCGGAAAGAAAGGAAAAGCTCGCAAGGGGGCACCCAAAGACAAGACCACCACGACTGACCCGGCCCCTCCTCCGCCCGCAAAACCTTGTGCCTTATGTGATGTCGCCGGTCATGCCACCCATGCTTGTCCCGAGTTGCCCCGTATTCAGCCCATGGTTAAAGTCGCGTTCCCTGAAGCTACGGTCCCTGAAGCCTCCATTCCTTCTTCGTCCATAACCAAGAACCGCAAGACTCTCCGCACCAACAAACCCTGTGCTTTGTGTGGTGTTCATGGCCATTACTCCCACCATTGTCCTCACCTGACGCATTACCGCGCCTCTTTAGAGGTAGTCCGAGAGTATGAGGTTGAACAGAATCAATCCGCCTCTCCCATACTCGCGCAGTATGCTTCGGACCAGCCTGAGGATCCCCTCGCCCCCATCGACATTCCCCCCCCTGATGTTCAGATGACGGAGTCTACCACAACCATTCTTTACCTATCCTCCTCTGCGAGACATTCGAAGCCCATCCCCCCTGCATCCTCCCCTGTCGTTTCGCCTGACCACCTTTTTTCTACCCATACTCGAGATCACTCCACCCGTATCTCTGTTGACCTCCGCAGCCCGAGTCCTCGCCATACTTCCGATAGCCCTCATATACCACCCTCTAGTTTGTATATGAGTCATAGTCATCCTGCTCATTGCACTCCCTCCCGCAGTTGCCGCTCGATGTCTTCTGTCCACTCACGCTGCCGTCATTGTCTCCCCTCCCCTCATTTGTTGTCTTGTCACACCATTCCATAGGACCCCCCGTCCACACCCTTTATCGGTTATGCCGATGGTGCAAGTCGTTATTCCCGGAATCTAACCTCGGCAGGTTGGGCCATATTCACCCCCTTGCATGCCCTTGTTCTCTCCAACGGGGTCTGCATTGGTTCTGCCACCAACAATCAGGCCGAATATGATGCAGTGCGTGGTCTCTTAGTCGATGCCCTCTTCCATCGCATCCTCCATCTGCACGTTCGTTTGGACTCCTTACTTCTTGTCATGCAACTAAATGGTGTTTATCGTGTGCATAACCCTGTGCTGTTTAGACGCTATTTACAAGTGAAACTCTTGATACGTGCATTTGAAACCATAACTTTCAACCATGTACCTCGAGAACAGAATCATTATGTAGATAGTATTGCAAACCACGTTCTAGATTGGCATTTATCACACGCACTTCATACAAGACAATAACATTTATAATCATTAAAAACGATGCATATCCATAATATGTGTCGCAAAACATGTGTTTAGAGTCCATATACTCTGATACATATGACATGCCCATAGCATGTTACAAAAACTCAAAACTGGGGGCACCACCTGCCCCTACATACACACTAGGGGGCACCACATGCCCCACACCTACTCACTATCTGGCGGATCTCGAGCCAATGGCTCTGCCCCTGCAGCCCGTAGATCATGTATGCCTTGACCGGCCATTGCCATGTGCCACATGACACCTCGCCATTCCGAGGGAAGACCAATGCATGCCTCCACGTACTGGTCGTCTAAGTCTTGCCACCCGCTCTCTGAAACTCCGGTCAGCAACGTCTCGCATCTACGACGGATGTCCTCCAGAAGGGCGGCCGCATCCTCATTGTGCTGCTCTCGACCCACTCGACCCTGCAGCTCCAGAGGCTGCTGGGCGTCCCATATATCCGGCTGGTTTTACTGGAGCTATATCTGCATACCAAAAGTACATGAATCAGTACCATATCTATTATTCAATAACTTTAACATGCCCATACAAGAATAGTAATCTGTCACTTACCATCGGGCCCCCATACTCGACCAGGCGGAAGTGGCAGGTCCGGATCTCCACAATAACTCATCCCACTATAGGGATAGTCGTCTATGTATAATGGCATCTGATCCCAATGGGCAAAGAACTCAGGTCGAAACACTCGCCCGACCGCCCCTCCTCCTCCTCTGCACAGTAGCCGCCCCCACCAGCGCATCCTGGGCTCTCTCGGGCCCCCATCTGGGAGCTGTATACGAGGCCGCAAGGTCGGGATCTTCTCAAAGAAGAAGGCGCACAATAAAGTCCCATACGAGAAATCGTGGTTCACTTGCCGCTTGCAGAGCGACAACTGTCATTTTAACGACACCAACATCATTTGGGCCCACCCATAGTAGGTCCCACTCAACACACTCTCTACAAGCATCATCTGCCCCCCGGTGATGTGATGGAACGCCTGGTTGCCCAGGATACGCAGCACAGCTGCAGCCACTGCACGGGTCTCTAGCCTCTCTAGATCCCTGATCGGTATCCGAGTCCCCTTGACTTGGAGACCCGGTCAACAATGTCGTTCCACAAACTCCATGATATGCCGCCCCAGCAGTAATACTGGCTGAGTGTTTCCCACCATTCCCAGTGGTGGGAGGCCCGTCAGGAAATACACATCCTGGACTGTCAGTTCGATCCTGTGCCCCTGCACTACAAAGACCTCATGCTCTAGATCCCAGTAACTGATAATCCGGGCCAACAAAGGCTCTCCTGCTCTCATCAAAGGGTTCTCCAAAAACTTTAGAACCCCAAACCTGGCCAACACACGACGGACACCCTGATCCGCCTGGATCTCTGCCCGTAATGTACCCAGGTCTCTCTCTCTCCAGTTAACCCGTAAATCTGCCATACCTACACAAAAACATCATCTTTGTCAGCATACAGATCGGGAATACCATAACCAAACACAAAAACCCAACTCTCAGCCATAAAACAGCACCAAAACCCCCTCATCTCCCAGGTCACATTTTTCTGCCCAATCTTGGACCAGGTAGCAGTTTTTGCCCTGAAACCTGCATCCCAGGTCGCACTTTTTGGCCCAAAAAGTGCGACCCGGCTGTAGAGATGAAGGAGGGTCTGTTTCTGAGATTTTGGGCCCTAAAATGAACTTTCAATCCATCAAAATGAAAGAGTAAGGTTAGGCCTCTTACCTGCAACTGACGGATCTCGATTCCAACGGTCGGTTTGTCCGCTACACTCGCTGCAAGATTTAGGGCCTTCTCTCCTCTCTACATTCACCACAACAACAATAGAAAATGAGTGAATTTGGAGGGAACACTGCCTTATTAAAAGAGAACCCCTGTTTCTTCTTCCGACTGCTGTGACCATACCGTAGCCCCGTTTGACAAATCGTCTGCACCGTTGGGAAGCTCTCACCGAGCCCTCAAATGGGTATTTGTTAGTTTTTTGTGATTTGATACTTCACCAGGACACATTTTGTCCACGAAGGGTCACTTCACCCATCCTTAAAATCGAATTTCCTCACTTACGACACTTGTACTTGGGGCACCATCTTGCCTCCTTACTTGTCTTTGTTCGTGTCGATTTTCGTCATGAGTTACCATCTTGTACTCATGTTTTTATGGTCCCCCATTGGGGCTTTATTGTGTGGCAGCACCATTGATTCGCCCTTGTTTAGAGCATCCAAGTTGAGTCATCATCGCATTCATGGAGTCTATCCCGAGTCCCTTTGTACCCCGCTATAGCCCTCCATCCTTCATTGCTTGGTCTCTCTCTTGTGTCGCACTTTATGACCTTCAGTCCCACTGTCCCCTATCCCTTATGATATTGTGTCAGTCACTGCCATGTCATTCATGCCCTTTATGCTCTAACAAGGGAAGTCGTCCATTTGCTACTCAGTCCTTTCCATTTCCCTATCATCATTAGTGTCATTCTGTCCGTCGCTCTACTATTTTCTCTCGTGCCTTAGTTGAGGATCTCTCATTGCCTCACCTATGGCGGACCTCCTTCTGTCGACATCATCTCATTCATTCCAGAAGCCAGGTCTAGAGGGCGGTGTACCTTGGTTCCAGCTTCCACTCTTGTTCGGTGCCTCGGATCAGGCAAAGGGATCTCTCATTTCCCTTTGACTTGGTTGTTTCTCCACGCCAGCTCCTTTCAGCATGACCGAGATCCGTATACTTGATGGTTCAGTGATACAGCAGTAGCTCTTGATGATTCCCGGGTGTGTGTGAGATGTCTCAACCCTCATGAGGGGGTGGCCCTGCAGGTAGCCCCCCACATGCCCGGATGACCTCCTCCTTGCAGCCTTCGATGTAGCTCCAGATATTTGATGATGTTGGCCTTAGCCACTTGCAGCACCTCTTTGATTTGCATGTATCAGTCAGATTTTGTGAGCCCTTCCCCATTTACAGGGGGCATTTGGGTTGTATTTGTATCTCATGTACTTAGATATTATTGTACAAGTCCTGGCTGTTATCCCAGGCACAGCATGTATATGGGATTCCTCATTGTATTTTTATCTGGCTCATGATTATGCCGGCTGTACTTTATGGTTCGGTCCCTTGTTTACTGGACACACTATTCTTTTGTACTTTGTCTCGGCGAGCATAGGTATGCCTCCCCCGCCGCCTTTAGCACAGGTACCCTCTCATAAAAAGAGACTTGTTGCACCTGCGAGTCTCGTCTCCTCAAGGTCTAGTTCTTCAGCACACTATCTACCTTGCATTTCTCTCTCTGACTTCCCTTTTGTTGTCTAGTGATTGAGTTCTTACAACGTACTTCGTTCATACGATTTGCTCTTGACACTCACACGTTGGGGGGCAATCTGTTACACCTTTTTTTGGTCATCTAACCTATTATCATTAGATGGACCCAAGTACACCATGTAAGACCAATTTTACCCTAAGTAAAATTGCTTTCACTATGTAAAATAACTTAATAAACCACATTTATTAGGTTGTTTATGGTCTAGACAGGAAACCCCAAAAGGAAATATTAAACAAACCTATTTTGTTTGATTTTTCTCATGGAATAATTAATTAAACCATAATTTAATTATTATTCCTAGTCATGTTTAACCCAAAACAAAGAAATTAATTAGATAAACCTTTATTTATCTTATTATTTTCTAGGAATAATTATTTAAATCTTATTTACATAATATTCCTTGTTAAATATGACCAAATCATCCACAAATAATTAAATAAATCATTATTTATTTAATTATCTTTCAACCACTTCCTTAAATAATTAAATAAATCATTATTTATTTGATTATATTCTAACCGCTTCCTTAAAAAGATAAATAAACCATTTATTTATTTATTTTTGACAAATCAAGGGATTTGACCCAAGTCAAATACCTTTTCCCTCCAACAAATATAATAAAATATTCCATAAAAAGTGGATCTAGATCTCGTTAACCCATGCACCAAGATCTAGAATGACCCAATACTTTGTTATAAATAGGAGGGTTTTTCCTACCATTCTTCACCTTTTGTTTCCTATTAGATCACTCTGGATCTATACACTTGGTCCCATTTTTCCATCATTTGCTGTGTGAGCTCCCATTGAGCTCTATTCTTTGCATTGGGTTTTCTACACCAACAAGAGAGATAAATCTTAGATTTGAAGTGCTGAGGACTTCCAAGAACCCATCCCACTGAGGAGAATTGGATACGCCTTCTTGCTTTCCTCCCAGGTGCCCAATTAATACAAAAATTCTTTCAAAAATTGTTCTTGTCTTGTCTATTGGTATATGGAGCAAACCCTTGTTTTTACTGCTTAATGTCTTTTCATGCATAGATTTGGTTGTTTGCAGCTCTTTTCTTGTTTAACTAACCGCAGATCTGAAGGTATTGGCAGCCACTTTTGTTGTTAGGGCTATTAGTTATGTGTAGCTAAAGTGGTCCTTTTTCGTACACTTCGACAAAGGGTTCATACTAACACCACCCCTATCATGCCTCTGTGGTATTCGAATTTGCTCCTGGTGAGTGCCTTCATCAAGATATCAACACCCTGATCCTCTGTGGGAATGTATGAAAGTAACATGATCTTCCGCTGCACACAATCTTTGATATGATGATACCGGATGTCAATGTGTTTAGATCTATCATGAAATACTGGATTAATTGAGATTTTAATTCAACTCTTATTATCACAATATATCACAGTAGGATCTAAGTGTGAACCGAACAACCCAACCAGGATCTATGCAGCCAAACTCGCTGCCATATACTCAGCCTCTGCTGAACTGAGTGCCACGGATCTCTACTTCCTGCTGTACCAAGAAACTGCTGTCGACCTGATACTGAAAATCCCTCCAGATGTGCTTTTTTTATCCGTTGGGCTCCCTGCCCAAATTGCATCCATGAAGCCATACAGCTTCACCTCATCCGACTGTCTGTACCATAATCCATATCTCGATTTTCCTTTGAGATATCTCAATACATGCTTGCCTGCCTTCCAAAAGAGCTTGGTAGGCTTAACCATATCTTGTGAAAGCTAGTTAACATCATAGCATATGTCAGGTCGTGTATTGACCAGATACATAAGCGACCCCACCAACTGTCGATAAACAGTGACATCCACTACCTCTGCCGAAGTAGAATCCTCCTTCCTCCAACCACCAGGAAGAGGAGTATCAATAGGCTTGCAGCCATGCATGTTGAACTTCTCCAATATCTCCCAGGCATACTTGCCTTGAGAAACAAACATTCCATCACTGCGCTGCCAATTTTCCAATCCCAGGAAATAATGAAGGAGGCCCAAGTCCTTCATCTCAAACTCCTTTGCAAGATCAGCCTTGCATTAGTGTATCAACATTTCATCACCTGTCAAAATCAAATCATCTACATAAAGTACAATGATCAGCAACTTACCCTCCACCACAATCTGGTATAGGTTCAGATCCGCCTCACTCTTGGAGAATCCAAGTCTAGTGAAATAACTATCTATCCGTGTGTACCAAGCACGAGGTGCTTGTTTCAACCCATACAGCACTCTTTTGAGCCTGCACACATGTGACTCACTACTAAATATCTCAAAACCTTCGGGTTACTCTATGTACACATCCTCCTCAATCACCCCATTGAGGAATGCAGTCTTCACATCCATCTGATGAATGTGCCACCCCATCTGCGCTGAGAGAGCAAGAATCGTTCGTATGGAAGAATACCTTGCGACAGGTGCAAAGGTTTCCTCATAATCGATCCCCTCAATCTGTGAGAAGCCTCAGGAAAAAAATATTGCCTTATACTTATCCACACTCCCGTCAGATGCTTGCTTCACTTTGTAGATCCATCTCAAACACACCACCGATTTCCCTTCCAGCCTTGGGACAATCTCCCATGCACTGTTTCTGACAATCGAATCATACTCTTCCACCATGGCATCTACCCATGTGGGATCCTCCACAGCTTCCTCGAAAGAGGATGGCTCCGTCACGATACACTTGCTCATAAGAGCCATGTATCCAGTATACCGGTCAGGTGATTGTCTCTGTCTGCATTATGATGTAGGTGCTCCTACAATCCTCTCTGCATCTTGAGCCAGTCGCTCAGCTTCTGTAGTGCGCTTCCACCCTCTGATGGTTGGCGATGCATGAGTGGTCTCTTCCACTCCATGAACCTCCTCTTGTGGTTGATCCACATCCAGAGACTCATCCTTAGAAACTAATAGCTCCTCATCTGCATGCAAGTGTGGCTCCCTCTCAAGCGAACACTTTATGGCTTTCTCCTCATGAAATTTGATATCCCGTCGCACAACATTCTTGCTACTGTCTGGAAAATACACATGATAGTTGTGGGGTGTATCAGTGTAGCCCACAAATATCCCAACCTTTGCAGTCGGCTCCAGCTTCTTCCTGGAATCCTTCGTCACATGAATGTAAACAGGTGAACCAAAAATCCTCAAATGGGAAATATCAGGCTTCTTACTAGAAAACACCTCCTCGGGTGTACTCATGCCAAGTATCCTGTGAGGAAAATGGTTTTTCACATATACTGCAGTATTGCATGCCTCAGCCCACAAGTGTATGGGAAGGCCCTCATCATGCAACATCGCCCGTGCAGCACCCACGATCGTTCTGTTCTTCCGCTCAGCAACCCCATTCTACTGTGGGTTATGAGGTGCTATGAGCTCTCTTCGAATTCCTTCTGCACTGCAAAAGTCCTTGAACTCTCCAGAGATGAATTCACCACCATTGTCGCTCCTAGGAGCCTTCACCTACTTCCCAGATTATTTCTCAACCAGTGCCTTGAACTCACAGAACTTTGATTATGTCTCGCTCTTCTTCTGCATGAATAAGATCCAACACTTATGATAAAAATCATCAACAAATATCACATAGTACCTGTGCTTTTCTTTCGAAGCTATTGAGAAAGGTCCACACGCGTCTGTGTGAATTCTCTCAAGGATCTTCATGGCATGACTATCCTTCTCGTGAAAGGTGGCTTTCACAAATTTTCCCAAAGTACATCCCTTGCACTAATCTAACTGCGCAAGTGTACCTTCGGGAATACCAGTAGAAATCTGCTGCAAAATTTTCAAAGCTCCATGGTGAAGGTGGCCCAATATCCTGTGCCACAGCTCGCCATCATCCCGGCTCACCACTCCTTCTGCCTTGCCTGCCATTGTTGCGCAGCCATCTACCTACAATTGATAAAGGTTCTTAACTTGAACCCCTATCCTTCGGGTCTCACCAGTTGCCTTACTGCACAGGAAATCCTTTCCCTCGCTAAAGACAACATCATATCCCTTGTCTTCTAACATCGCCACAGAAATCATATTCTTATTCAATCCTGGAACATGCATCATTTCCTTCAATACGAAGGGTTTACCAGACTCCCTATCAAAGGAAATGGTACCGATACCGGTCGCACTGTATCTACCATCATCGCCCATATCGATGTGCACTCCAAGATCTTTCTCATCCAGATCAGTAAACAAATCTTTGTCTCTAGTCATATGAAAAGACGCACCACTATCAAGAAACCACACTGAACCCATCACACTTGAGACCAAGCACACGATCAGTGAAAAATCTAGCTCAAACTGCGAGGCTAAGGCCTCTCCAGCTGCAAATCTACCTCAAACTGCGAGGCTAAGGCCTCTCCAGCTGCAGATCCAGCAGCCTACTTATTTTTCTTCTTCTGTGGATAATTAGTGGCGTAATGTCTGTGTTGGTGACAGTGAAAGCACTTCACCTTGGACATGTCCTGCTTCTTGCCTTTCGCACCGAATTGAGAAGAATTCTTCTTGCTCTTCCCCTTCCTTTCTGTGGTATCCAAAGTGAAATTTTCTTCATCTAAGTTCTTTGATGAAGATACGTCCCTGGTACTTCACCTTATCTCCTCTTGCACAAGATCCGACCAAAGTCGCTCCCATCGTGGTAATTTCTCCTGACCATTGATAGAGTCCTGATAGGAATTCCAACTCTTCGGAAGCCCAAGGAGAGCCAAGCTCACCAAGTCCTCATCATCAACAGTAACCCCCACACTTCCCAGCTCATCCCTGCATTGGATGAAGTACTTGGGCATATTGTCACCTTTCTCCATTTTTCTGTTTCTAAGTCTATCCTTGAGCGCCAACTTCCTCTGGTCGCTCTTACTTTCGAATAAGTCTGTCAACACTTTCCACATCAAGAATGGAGAAGCCTTACCATGAAGGTTGTACACTATGTGATCCTTCACACCTTCCAATAAAATCCTTCGACACTTTGTTGTCTTCTTTTGCCATGCGTCAAGTACGGTAGCATCGCTAGAAGTAGGTTTTGGAATTTCTGCATCTATGAACTCCTTCAACCCATTATCATCCAGCACCACCTCCATCCTGTCCTTCCATGCAATATAATTTGAGTTTCCCTCAAGGGCATACTCCAATCATAATCCGTTGAAAGACATCTCAACTTCGACACCAAGAAAACACTACTGCAAATTCGAATTCCACCAGCTCAAAAAATCAACTGCTTCAATGCTTTGCAATTGCTCCAATGATCAATATCGCTCTGATACCATGTATAAATTTGAATAACTGGTGTGTTATCCACCGAGATTCTCCTGATCACACACTATTTTAACTTCATGCACAATACAGAATCTCTTCTACCATTGATCATTAATTGCAGAAATAAAAATCAATTGCATGCGCACATTAAAACCATAAACAATCACACATATGAACACAGTATGTCATGGGAAAGCTTAAAGCTGAAAACCCCCAACTATATGTATATTATATGTCATAGAGATCATGTAAAAATCATCATACAAAGCTCCTCACAAGCTCTCAATACAATCTCCAATTGCTACACACTAGTCAAGCTAGATCTAGCAAAACACATGCTCCAATCTCTGCCACCTGATAGCCTGCCTCTACTGCACAATCAATGCTGAAGAATGGCTCATAAATAACTTCAAACCACTTGGATTGTACTGCGCAATCCTCATTGGCATCTCCAATCATT